>PVIC010028496.1:0-23168 GCA_004025085.1 Thryonomys swinderianus
TTTTTTTTTTTTTTTTTTTTTTTGAGACAGGGTCTCGCTTTGTAGTTCAGGCTGGCCCTGAGCTCACTATGTAGCCCAGGCAAGCCTCGAACTCAGCAATCCTGCCTCTGCCTCCCGAGTGCTGGGATGACAGGCGTGAGCCACCACGCCCAGCCCTGTGGTATGTGGTACTGATGGCTGGTGGGCGTGAGTCACCACGCCTGGCATTGTATGTGGTTACCAGGGATCAAACTCAGGACCTTGCGCTTGCAAGGCAGGCGCCAGAACCACTGAGCTAAATCTCTGGCCCTTTAATTTATTCTTTATCTTGAGACAGATTCTCACTAAGTCACTAAGTTGTCCAGACTAGGTTCAAACTTTCAATTTTTCTGTCTTAGCCAACCACAATACTAGGAATGAAGCCATGTTCCACTGCACCAGGCTTACATTTTTTGTTCTGTTTTTAGTTTAGTTTTTTTTTTTTTTTTTAGTTTTTGCTTTTAGTTCAGGCTATCCTCGAACTCACAACAGTCCTCCTGCCTCTACCTCCTGAGAGCTGGCATTATAGGCATAGCCACCATGCCCTGCCTACTTTTTTTTTTTTTTGCTTTTTGAGACAGGGTCTCGCTTTGTAGTTCAGGCTGGCCCTGAGCTCACTATGGTGCCCAGGCAAGCCTTGAACTCAGCAATCCTCCTACCTCTGCCTCCCAAGTGCTGGGATTACAGGCGTGAGCCACCACGTCCGGCATTGTGGTATGCGGTGTTGATTGTTGGTGGGCGTGTCTCCACGCCCAGCATTATATGTGGTTGCCGGGGATCGAACTCAGGTCCTTGCGCTTGCGAGGCAGGTGCTGGAACCACTGAGCTAACCCTCTGGCCCGCCCTGCCTACTTTTGTGTTTTGAAAAGGATAGAAGAAATTTCCAGGTGTGGTGGTGCATCGCTGCAACCGCAGCATGCAGAGGCTGAGAAAGGGCGGTGGCCACGAGCCTGGGCTCCACGGCAAGACCCTGCCTCAGAAAGGCAGAACAAAATAAACAAAACAAAAAAGAAACATGAACGAGATTCTTTTTATTTCAGTGCCATGGATGGAGCCCAGGGCCTGGCATGTGCCAAGCAAGTGCTCTGCCCCCAAACTGGACCTAATCCTATGGGATATTTTTTTGGGAATTGAACTCAGGAACTTGCCCTTGCCAAGCAGGTGCTGTGCCTCTGAGCTACGTCCCTGGGCCATGTGACTTTATAATTGATTAATTAATTTATGATTTTTGAGAGTCTTAATTTTTGAGGTTTTTGTTTTTGAGACAAGATCTTGCTGTGTAGCCCAGGCTGGCCTCAAACTCATGTTAGCCTTTCTGCCTCAGCTTCCTGAATGCTGATGACAGGTGTACGCCTCCTCACCTGCTTGATTGCATCAGTGTTGTACAGCTTTCAAGTTGCTTTTTGAAGGAGACTGCCAGGATCTGAATTTGGCCATAGCTGGAGTTCTGTCCTGTCTATCTTTTTTGTCTCACCTTTTGATGGGTCCCTTATAAATAGCTGGCTTCTTCAAAATCCTGTCTTTATTTTGCTTAGCAATGGCTGACTCTAGTTTTGACACATTGTGTTTTCTACATAGTCAAGCATTTCTGCTTCTTTGTTTCCCTCTCTTGACTTTTGGATTAGATTAGAGGAGATTTTTCCTCGTTTGATTTCTCCAGCAGTCTGTATATAAGCCCAGTAGTAGTCAGTCTAGAAAATGCTCACTCATCCTAGCAAAGCTAGAAAGAAGCCAATATCAAGATAGCCCCAAGAGTGCACGGCTGTCATCCCAGCGCTGAAAAGGCTGAGGCAAGAGGATCTTTGAGAGTTTGAGGCTGCCCGGGCTTCACAGTGAGTCTGAGGCCAGCCTGGACTATATAGCAAGACCCTGTTTCCAAAAAAAAAAAAAGCCGCCCTTCCTCCTGCCAGTGTGATTCCGGTTTCTGGTCCCCAGTGCCTGGGCTGAGAAGCCATCACACCGCCTGAAACAAAGAAGCAGAGGAACCAGCAGGAGATCACTCGCCTCTTTTGGATCCCTCCAAGGATGGAGGTCACAGTAGCAGCCGCTGCTGGGCACACAGATACCTGACTGGCCCGAGCGAGGCTTCGAGCTTCAAGCTGAGTGAGGGAGAACAGCGCAAGGTGGACATGCAGAGTTCACGTGGGTCCGGCCTGCAGAAGCCCTGCCGGGTTCGCAGTGGCCTCATGGAACGCATCCCTTCCCATCACCTCACCACCCTTCACTGCTGGCCGCTGCTAGCACACGGTTTCTAGCTGCGATCATCGGGAGCAGACGTTTACTGAAAGGAACGCAGGGAGTCCAGGGCAGGGCAGATATGGCGGAAGTGCTGGAAAAATCATACCCAGGGTTCCAATAACTGGACTTTGGAGCTACTGGCAAAGGTGGGGAGGATTGGTCTGGGGATGGCTGACTGTTCCACCTGTCAGCATTTTGGAAGAATCCCAGTGTTTAGGAGGCTGAGGCAGGAGGATAGCAGCAAGTTTCAGGCTATCCCGGGCCACATAGTGATACCTTGCCTCAAAACAAATCCCCCACAGATTGCAAAGACTACTTTCTCTTTTATCGATCAGTTGTTATAGTTTCAATGTCTAGAAGTTCTATTTGGCTCTCTTTCAAGAATACCTGCTCATTTTACAGTCTCTTTCATTGTTGTAGTTGGTTTGGTTTTTTGGTCGTACTTTTCCCTACATCAAACTCATATTTGGTGTTTTATAACACCCCACCGCACCCCAGGAATCGAACTCAGGACCCTGTGCTTGCCAGGGAGGTGCAGTGCTGAGCTACATCCCTGGCCTTGGTTTCACATTTTTTCAAAGTGTCCTATTTTAGCAGAATTAAGATATAGGTCTCTGTATTTTTGTTTGTAGGCTTTTTTCAAAGAATTATTTTTTATTGTGACATAGGTACATTTTATATATACATCATGATCACACTCAACACTGAGAATTTGTAGCAGAATATGACATGTCTTAATTCTCATTTTATCCCATTCCTCCATTTTTTTTTTTTTGAGACAGAGTCTGCCTCAGCCTCCCAAGTACCAGGATGACAGGTGTGTGCCACCACACCTGGCTCCTTGCACACTTGTGCTCCTGCTCATTACACATCTTGCAGTGTTCTGAAGGGATTGTATGCAGCTAGCATGGCAGCACAGCCCGTGACAGAGGGTTGGCACTCACCTTGGCTGGGCCTACTGGGACCATTTTGTCTAAATTCTTACACAGCCCACCTTCAACTTTGTTATTTGTATGGAGCAGTCACACTAAGTAAAATGTGTATGTAAGAGAATTGAGAAAGAAATTAAGACACCCAAGCTTAAATGCTGCAGAGTTTCCACTATATGAGAAACCCAAAGTATAAAGAAAGAGCAAAATAAAAGATAGTAGGAAATGGGGAGGCAGATCTTTTGCAAAAAAGAAGGGGACCAAGAGGTGGTGGGAGGGAGAAGGCAAGAAAGGCATGAGAAAAGAATGGAGGAGTGTTATGTGCATGAGCCAGCTCCCCATGATGAGTGAGATCATTCCCTATGCAGATGGGGACTCGTAAAAGTAGGAATGTTAAGATCATACAGGCTGGGTGTAGTGGCACACACCTGTCACCTGTCATCTTAGCGCTTGGGAGGCTGAGGCAGGAGGATTACCATGAATTTGGCCAGCTTGGGCTCTACAGGGAGACCCCGTCTCAAAACAAGGCCTCACTTCTATGGGGTGATCTATTTGTTCTCTGAGGCTTAAAACAAAGCAACCTCACTGTCTAGCATGCTACAGGGCAGCAGATCCAAAGGGACTTCTCTGGTGTCACAGGAAAGCAGAGGCAAGACTGTCTCCGTGAAAGCCCGTGGTTGTCACCTTGAGTCTTCTCTCTTTCTCTCAGCAGCTCAGTTGTTGGGTCACACAGGGTTTCCTGAGACAGGCTCTTGATATGTAGCTTGGGTGGCTTTGAACCTGCCATGCTGGTGTGACGCCCTCCAGTTGTCCTCTGCTCTACCTTGTCACCATGGCACAGGATGACAGCTTTATGCTCCCTTCAGTGACAGTGAGAACAAGGCCCGAGCAGTGCTTGAGTGCAGGAGCGATGAGGGTCCTGTCGCTTCGGGTGGCATTTCAGCTTCAGCAGCCCCCGTACCCCACCTTGCCGCCCAGACACCCGAGGAGCCCAGGAAGCGGCCTGCCTCAGTTCAGTATCTTAAATAAACGGTTTATTCAGGAGGAACAATTAAGCAATCATGATGTGGATTACAAAAACAAGTGCAGCCCTCGCCCAGGCCCAGCGTGGTGACCCTGTGCCTGCGGTTTGGCCCCTTCCCACCCCGGACCTGCAGTGGCCGCGCGAGCCTGAGCCTTCATCCGTATTTCTCCGTGCCCTCCCCCGGCAGCCCCAAACACTCCAGGGGTCCCTTCACGGCTTCTTGGGGGGCAGACAAGGCGCCGGATGTGGGACTGGCCACCTGCCCAGGGGTTTGCAGGTCAGACACCACCCAGAGAAGCTATCCCCATGGATGCCGGGCCACTATCAATCTCTGGGTCCAAAATTCCCTGGGAGGCCCGTTGGGAACTGGGAAAGGACTGGGAGCAGGTCCCTGGGGCAGAGGAAGTGGCACAGACAGTGCCACCTGGAGCCATCCCTTGGTTAGGGAAGTAACAGTCGCAGAAGAGGCAGGTGCTGGAGCATGGAGGACAGGCCAGTGGCCCCTAGGCACGTTTCATGGGATTCCCAGGGCTGTCTCGAGTGGGTGGGGTGGCCTTGCTGTGCCACCCGCGTGAGGTACTGAGCTCTCCCTCCCCCCACCCCACCCCCATAGTGGCACCCTCCCCTCCTCCCCAAGTGGCGACCAGGCACCACTTGCTGGGCTGGGTGGGCAGCGGCCTGCGGCCTCACGGGGCCTTAGGTGGGGTCCAGCTCAAAGACCCCGGCGCTGGTGGGAGTGCTGAAGAGGGACGGAGGGTCGGAGGCGGCTGAGTCCTGGCCCTGCGTGCGCTCCTCTCCCAGGCGCAGGCTGCGCTCAAAGTCTAGCAGCTGCCCCAGGAAGTTGAAATTGGGCGAAATGTCCGACTTCTTCCTCTTCACCAGATCATAGGCATCGTTGAGGGACAGGTGGAGCTTCTGCATGAGGTAGGCCACGGTGACGGTGACAGAGCGGCTGACCCCTGCCAGGCAGTGGACGAGCACCCCGCGGTTCTGCGACAAGGCCTCATCTAGGTGGGGCAGTGCGGGGTTGGTGACCCGAACGGGGCCTGCCTCCCTCTGGTGCCACACAGGAAGGGGAAGGGTCAGGCCTGGCAGGGGTGGCAGTGAGGGGCACAGGACTCACCAATGAACGTAATGGCCTCTGGAAAGAACTGGGACAAGTTCTGGCTCCAGTGGTCCGAGATGGGGATCTGCTTGTAGTGGAAGTCGCCGTTCTTCTCAAAGAGGTTTGGGAGGTTGGGGGTGACGTTGAGGATATAGCGGATGCCCAACTTGGCCAGGCTCTCCAGGTTGGCCGAATCCCGGGCACTGCCCAGGTAGAGGTTGGGCAGGATCTGGACTGGGAAGGAGGGCAGCAGCCCCATGGGTGGGGGCGGGGTGCCCTCTGAATCTAAGCCACAGCTCATGGAGTCGCGGTCAGCCTCAAACTCAGCGTCGAAGCAGTCAGAGCCCAGGCACAGGCCCCCCAGCCCCACCACAGGCACTGGACTGGGCACTGGCACCAGGCTCGAGGCCCCACGACTGCTGAGGCTGGTCTCACACAGGTGGGGGCACTCGGCCTGGAACCTGCTGAAGCCGCCTGTGGGGGAAGAGGGTCCTGCTCACCACCAGCAGCCAAGTGCCCGTGGCAGGGGCCGGGGAGCCACCCTGGGGCCCTGTGGAGGCCCCTGAAGGTGGAGCACGGGCCGACAGCCTCACGCGCACCGGGGGTGTGGGTAGCTCCACCCACTGCGGTTGCACCGAGGCTGAGCTGACGGCCTGCCTGAGCCACCCAGGGACGGCAAAGCCCCAGGGCTGAGCAGCAGCAGGGACAGCAGCCATTGGTTAAAGAAGGGCCAGTCTGGGGTGAGCACCCTGCCTGAGCTGCTGCGATGCGGCTTGGGAGAGCATGCGACAGTCCGGGAAGCCACACGTCTGTGCTGTATAGTAGCAGGTTTCTGTCCTTGGGTTGGAGCTGGTGGCCTGCAAACCTGACACTTTCTATTTTCTGTCCCCAGAGCACCCCAGAAACTTTTCTGGTGAGCGGCGGAGCAGGACGTGGGGAAGGCTGGTTCCGTGGGTGGGTGGGAACCTTGAGCCTGTGCCGAGTCCCTGGGGAGAGGCTTCTGGGCACAGCAAAGACCTGACAGGCAGCGCCCCCTCCGCTGACCGCCTGAATGGCTCACCCAGCAGTCCTCTTCTGACAGCCTAGTCTCTTCCTGCCCTTGGCCCAACACTCTGTTCTGCACTATGTAGCCTAAACTGTCCTCGTACTCTGGGATACTCCTGCCTCAGCCTCCTGTGTCTCCAGACTCTCCTTCCTTCCAAAACGCTCCTGAGCATCCTGTGAACAGTGCAGGCCAGCCGGATTCTGTGGCTTGGGGATGAAAGGCTTGTCCCAAGGCCAGGGGAAGCGTCACCCTCACATCCGCTTTAGCTGCAGAAAGGTGGGGCGACTAGGGCCCGCCAGACATGCAGCCCCAACGCCTTCCTCCCGCCTGCCGCCCCGACCTACCCTGGAGGTAGTAGGCCAAGTAGCCTTCCTCGCGAAGCTTCTGCAGCAGGGTGCCCAGCACCGACTCGGCCTCCCACTCCTCGGCCTCGGCCTCGGTTTCCCCGCGCCGGCGTCGGCCCCCCCCCTGGTCATACAGCAGCACGGGCGCAGGGGGCGGCGGCTGCAGCGGCGGCCCTGGCAGCAGCGCGCGCACGGACAGGCTCCCCCTCCGCAGGCGGCGCAGCAGCAGCGTGGGCAGCGCCACGCTCAGCGCCCCTCCGATGCGAGCCGATTCGTACAGCTCGCGGCTGCGACAGTCCAGGAGCAGCAGGCGCGGCCGCGGGGGCGCCAGTTCGCGGCGCAGCCACAGACAGGAGCGGCCTAGGCCCTCCATGGGCGCTCGTCCGCCAGCGGGTGCTGCAGAGACAGGGAGGCGCGAGGCAGGTGAGCGTGGGGTGCGCAGGGCCCCGGGCCCCATGGAAGTCCCTGCTCTAGTGCTGCCCACGGGCCGGACGTCCAGCGAGCAGAGATTTGGCACAGCTCCTGCTCTGGCGCGAGGCTCTCCCTGTGGGGCTCCCTCTGGGGCGCCCCGGCCCACACCGCTGATGATCGCCCCTCGAGTGCGATTGTCGGACTTTAGGGGTGTATGCAGTGACCGAACGGGGTTCAGGGCCGGTGGGTCCGTGGGACCGAGGGGCGCGCAGGTGAGGGCCCTCAGCGACCCACTCGGAGCCGACGTGGCTCCGGTCCCCCCTTCCCCCCAGCGCAAAGGGAGAGAGACCTGGCACGCGATCGGGCGGCAGGCGGCCGCTTGGGGACGTCCTGGCCACAGCCACTGCGACGGCAGGGAGCGAGCGCTGCTGCCCGAGGGAGTCCGGCCCGGCCGAAGGGGCGGGGCGGCGCAGAGGGCTCGCACGTGGAAGCTGGGCCTCCAGCTGCGCCGACTCATCCGGCTGCACGACCCAGTTTCCACCCCGGGTGCCCCGGGCCCATAGTAGTAGCGGCCCCCAGGGGGAGCGGGGCGGGGCGGCGGGGCGGCTCTGACCGGCCAGCCAATGGGAGCGAGCCAGAGGGTCGGCTGGGCCCGGTGAGTGGCGGGTTGGGCCAGAGCTTCACCGAGGCGCGACGGGGTCAGGGCAGAGGCCAAGGGCAGGTTGGGGGCCCAGCAGGGGACCAGGTGCAGCTACCCTGGCTGGGAGCCAGCGTAGTCCTGGAGGCAGAAGGGATGGGGGACACTAGAGCCCAGTGCCCTGCCCCAGAAGTGGCTTCAACAAGTCACTCAGCCATCCCGGGCCATTGTAAAGCCCCGCCACTGGGACCTTGGTGTCCTCATCTGCATAATGGCCTTAGGTGAGCCACTGTACACTATAGGATGCAACTGAAACGGCACTGAAGTTGGCACTGAAATCTCAAAGGTGAGGGGAGTTGGGGGCTACAAACCTCCTGCTCCCTTGCAGCCCAGAGCTTTGCCCCAAGGTAGCACAGGGCAGCCCCAGACCCTCTGTGCCCCAGCCCTGCTTCATGTGCATAGGCTGGGTTGAGGGAGCTTGGGGGCTCTGAGTAGCCTCCCCCATGCCAGGTACTCCGCTCTATCACACTGTGCCCCTCTGTCACCTCCTTCCCTGTGCCCACTAGGCCTGGAGGGAAGTGGCTCCACTGGGCTTCCATCTGGGCATGTCCTGCTGCCCTCTGAGCTTGACCCAGTCACCATCACAGCTTGAGAGCCTCATTCACCTTCCTCCGTGCTCTTTCCTATGTGATGCCACAGACTCAGCAAACGGCGGTGGCTTCCATGCTGTCCCTCGGCACAGGTGATGGAGAGGAGGGACACACAGGGCCCCTGCTTGTCTGGCACTCCCAGTTCAGAAGGACAGATGGACAATAAGCTAAGACACAAAGCGGGATACTGGGGTGATAAGTGCTCAGTCAGACAATGGAAGGAGGCGCGGGGGGGGGGGGCTTCTAGAAATTCCATCTGGCTCTGAGTCTTTTTCTGCCCAAAGACCAACAAAAGCAAACAACAGTGTTGAAGGAAAACATATGACAGATAAGATAAAGCTCATACAAAATAATCAAAAGCCTAAGACTCCACAGATAAAGGCTCAGGGACTTAAGAAGAACACACGCTGCATGAAGGAAGGAATGTGATGGCGTCAAATGTGTTTGCAGGAAGCTTTAGTTCCAGGCATGGCAGAAAATCCAACCAAGAGGGAAGGGGGAGGGAGAAGCATAAGATGTGTTCTGTGCGCATAGCAACTCCCCACTGAAAATGTAATCCTCATGCATTGCAAACCAATAATAAGAATTAAACTCGATAACAACAAACAAGGTAACACTTCCCACTTATTAACCCTTGACAGACCACTCTCCAAAGCAGCCCTCCCAGTCAGTGTAGGCAGCTTGCCGTGAAACTGGCACACCGTTCTGCTGCCAGGCTCTTACCTGGGTGTCACTTCTGGAAATAAATCTGGAGTGTGCACCAAGAGGCAGATCAGAAACCCATCCCCTGGCCACTTCTGGAAATGTCCTGATGACTCAAGGAAAGCAAGCCCGCGCACAGAGGCGACAAGACCTTCTTCCGGGGGAAGTGCCGAGCCACCAGAAGAAGCACGTCTTGAACCCCGCAGCTACCCGAGACCCCTCAGCAAGGCTGAGAAGAAGCTGCTACAGAGACTCAGGTCGCCTCTGGCTCTCAGTCACCTCCTCGCTGCTTCCGCAGGTTCATCTTCGGCCTGTCAGACGGGTCCTGATGCCTATGTGCAAGGCCTTTGGGCGGCTGGGCTGTCCCTCTGAGGCTGCCTGCCCCTTTCTGCTCTTTCTCCAGGCTCTGGAGGCATAAGGGGCACGGCCACGTCCCTTTCTCAGCACCCCCTATATAGCTTCTGCTGTCCAGCTCTCTGCCATTCCCGGCCTGGCTCCACAGTGGCAGTGGCTGAGACTGGCTACCCCCCGGCCACAGACACCCAGCCTGAGGGCTGCCGCTGCGGGCCGCCTTGGGGGTGGGCAGGCATTGTGGGTGGCCGTGGCATAGCTTGATGGCTGCTGGGGAGCTGGAGAGGTGTATGCCACCCACTCTGTGGTGGGGACACAAATGTCTGGAGAATCACCGGAGGCATGGTGTGGCTGGGTGCCCGCCCGCTCTGTGGAGAGGGCTTCCAGTGAGCGGAGACAGGCTGGCCGGGGGATGTGGCTGGGGAGGGACGCCAGCTCTGCTGTGGGGAAGGGAAGGGGAGCCCAAGGGCCTCATGTCTGTGTCTTCCGGCTCCGGTGTGGTCGTCTGCGCCTGGCTCTGGACCCTCCCACTGCATGTGACAAGGTCTGCCAGAGTGGGGCTGGGAGTGCTTGGTCTCCGGAGTCACTGCTTAGTGCCCGAGCCTGTGATGTCCACAGTGCCAGCAGCAGGGCAAACGGGAACCTGTTGCCACCTCCGCGTCGTAGGCCCCAGTACCTCCAAGCTCCTGCTCCCACCCCTAGCCCCGTGCCCTGACCTGACCCAAGTCCCCCAGGTGCCTGCTGCACTCTGCCCCCCTCTGCTTCCCAGGCAAGTGACCAAATACCCTGGTGTCTCCTGGCCCCCTCCAGCAGTCAGAGCCAGGTGGCAAGCTAGTGGCTCCCTGCAGGGTAGGCGCTGTGCCTATCAGTGTGCCCACTGGGCGCCCTGGCAACTTCCTGGATGACACCTGTAGGCCCTGCGCACATGCGTGGGTGTGTGTGCCCCGTGTATTCAGCGGTCCTTGTGCTTCCAGAGAGCACCTCCCCCCAGCACTGTTACCGCCGGGCCAAATGGCAGCATTTCGGCTGGCTGTCACGGCCTGCTGGGTCACATGGCCAGGAACACAACTCTCAGTGACAGCGTTCCTGCCAAATCCAGGGTCTTTTCCACCAAATCCACTTGCCGATGGGGATGGCTCTGCTTTTCCGGGTGGGGCTCCTTGTCGGACTAGGAGGTCCTCTGAAGCAAATCAGGCGTGTGCTGACCCCAACCCCCAGTGCAGGGCCTGGCACGCGTCAGCCATGCAACGCTCTCAGAAGAAACGCTCGTTAACAAAGAAGACAGGGATGAATGAAACCAAGTGTTGCTGGGGAGCCCAGGACAGTGCCGCTCCTTCTCCTCCTGCCATCACACTCTTCTCACAAACACACACCTCGACAGGGACACAGATGGTGCACACGTGTGCCCAGCGCTGGGTGCCCCTGTAGTCCCAGCTGGGCTTTCTCCATTTCACTGCCTGGCTCTCTCTGTGCCTCCCAAATGCAGCCCCTCGATCCCAAATCTAAGTGCTACACTTTGGGCACTAAGTGCCACTCTTCTGTCTTAGGTTAGAGGTCACCACAGTCCCTGGGGGGTCTCAGGGTCTGTTTTGGGGGGCACCTGGGGCCCCAGGCTGGGAAGCCACTGTGAAGGACGGCCGAAGGTGCCTTTGAGGACGCACACCAGGTGATGGGAGAGTGGTGGGTCCCCAGGACTACTCCCGAGGGTGGAGCGGAACGAGCGCCTCACGCTGGGGGGCGGGGCTGTGGGTTTGCCTCGGGACCTGGCTGCTGGGGGCGGCGGCGTCTGGACTGGATCGTGGGCAGATGTCTACTACCGCACACGTGGGGGTTTGAGACCGTGGGCCAAGCGAGGGGCGCCTTCGCGCAGAAATCGCAAGGCTGTGCTGGCAGCGTGTGCGTGCCTGGGCGGGTACTGGGGCGTGGCTGGGGCCAGAAGGGGTGTCGCCGTGAGCTGGGGACAGTGGAGAGGAATGCGACCTGGCGCGTGCTTTGCCCACACTCGAGTGTGCTGCTAGTGGAAGTGGCAGGGGCTGTGGGAGGCACATGGCAGGGTGCAGGGATGCGAGGGGGTGGGCCAAATGGGTCTTGCAAGGGTGGGGTGTGAGCACGCAGCACTTTGGGGTGCAAGGCAGAGGAACGCTTGTCATGGGGCGGCCACGGCGGGTGGGGGCGGGGTGGGCCCGGGGCGCCTCGTGCTTAGCTCACCTCCGCCGGGCTCAGCTCCCGGCCCCGGCTCCGGGCGTCGCGGCTGGGAAGTTTCCGAAGCTCAGGCGGCGGGAAGCGTCACTGCCACCGCAGAACACCAGCAGCCCCAGGCGGCGGCCTCGCCTGGAGCCGAGAGGCCGCCGCCGCCGCCGCCGAGGGAAACTCTAAATCCCGCCTCCTCGTCCGCCTCCGCCTCCGCCTCCGCCTCCGCCTCCGCCTCCGCCTCGTCCTCCTCCACCTCCTCCTCCTCCGCCTCGTCCTCCTCCACCTCGTCCTCCTCCACCTCGTCCTCCTCGTCCTCGTCCTCGTCCTCCTCCTTCGCCGCCGCCGCCGCCGCGGTCACCTCCCCTCCCGTCTCGATCTTCTCCGCCCCCTGCCCAGGAGGGGCAGTGTCGCCGGCGGCGCACGGGGAGGGGCCGCGCCTGGCCAGCGTCTCCCTGAGACTCCCGCGCCCCCACCCGCCTCCCTCCCACCTGCCAGCCGCAGCCCGCTCCCTGCGCCCTTGCCCCTGCGGCTCTGCAGCGGATGGGGAGAGGGGATCCCGATCTGGGCTGGGCCAGAACTATAGACCCCATCCGCATCCCCGCTTGCAGCAGAGATGAAGGGTTCAACTGAGGACTGTGGACAGCTTGGCCACCGGGGAGCCTCCCGCTCGCACGGTGGAGAGGATGTAGTGTTCTGTGGCGCTGCCCACCTCCTAGCCTCCTGCACAGTTTCATTGTCCTATGTCAGATTTTAGCTAATAGGAACAGCGTGGGAACCCTAGTGCCTGGAAGGGGTGGAGCCAGGACACTGAGGGAGGGGCCTGGAGCCAGCGGGTGGGGTGGGGGAGGGGCTAGCTGTTTTTCTCTGCACTGGCACTCACTTTTGAGGGACAGGCACCTGCTGCGGACCTCATTTCCCCTCCCCCTTTGGAAGTCCACAGCTCTAGGAGGATCCCCCTGACCTCAGGCTGTGGACGAGGGTGGGGGCAGTGGGGGCACAGGGGACTCGCTGTGGGGGAAAGCGGCACGGTCTCTTCCAGACAGTGGACAGTGGCACCAGCTGTCCTCGGCTGGCTTCTCTGCCCAGGGACAGGGGCTGGGCAGGGCTAGGGTGCTAGCATCCTGGAAGGAGCAGTGGAGGGAGGCCTGGCCTTGTCATTAGCCCTGGAGAAGAGAGGGTGGCAACGCCTTTGTCCAGCGCCAAGTCCTGGCCCGCCAGTGACCCTCAGTGTCCTGGCTTGTGCACTGGCAAAAGACCCCAAGATCTCACAAAGCCCACCAGCCTTGCTGCAGTCTCAGGCAGTGGCATGCAAGGCAGGCCACAGTATGCCACCCTCCCCCTGGAGTTGCTGTCCTCGAGTCTCTCTACCTTTCCTTTCTTTCTTTTTTGTTCGCTTTTGAGACAGGGCCTTGCCATGTAGTCCAAGCCAGCCTTGAACTCACTATGTAGCCCAGGCTGGCTTCAAACTTGCTGTGATCCTCCTGCCTCAGCCTTCCAAGTGCTGGGATGACAGGCATGCACCACCGTGCCCAGCCTCTCTTCATCTTTCCACCTTTAGTCTCGGCTCAGCCTGTCTCCAGGGAGCTCATAAACACTTTTCCTGCTCCAAAGCCTGGACTTTTCCACCTGCATTGTGTACTCACCATGGGTCCTGCCGTCTCTGAAAGCACAGGACTCTCGCGCTGTTGACATTCTCTGCTGCCAGTTCCAAAGTTGTGGACCCTTTCCTGAGATGTAGACAACAAATGAAGAGCTGGGGACACATGACAGTGCAGGGGGCTGCTTCTGCCCCCCACGGTTACCTAGCCCATTGGCAGAGAATACATGCAGTCACACCTGTGGCCCAGGTACTCACTCGGGCCTTGGCAAAGGCTCTCAATGGAGTGACTCAGAGAGTTTCTAGGTAGGTGTCATGCCTGTGAACTTGGGAGGTGTGGGGAGCAGGGCCCCATCCTCCCCAGGGACTGGTCTTGGTAACCAGGCTCAGCTCGAACCCTGCCAGGGTAGGGAAGAAAATGCAGAGCATTCTTGAAGGAGACTTGAGTGCAAGCTGCTGTCATTGGCTCACTCAAAGACATGGCTGGGCTTCCACATGCGAAGTAACCACAGCATTCTGGGGTGGACAGAAACCTCAGGGCAAGGTGACTTATGACTTTGGCCCTGGCCTCTTGAATTCACCACCCTTGAGTCTATTCCACGGCCCGCTTCCACCCAGAGGACCAAAGTCAGCTTGACGATGGCTTTTGGGAAGTGGCCATCTCACTTCCTTCCCAGTCCTCCATGTTTTCCTGAATCCCCAGGGGCTCTTTAAAGACCTTGCAGGTGCCCAGGGGCAGAGTGGAGGGGTAGAGAACTGGGCCTCAGCAGTGTCACCAACAGCAAGTCACCCTGACACACGATACACTGGCCTTTTGGCTGAGGGCATCTTTGGGGATGAGCATGGCAAAGAAACACAGGGTCCCCACACTGGTTAACTATGAAGGCTCCTGCTGCCACCGGGGGGCTGTCCTCTGGTGATGAGTCTGCTCCCCTCCTTATGGCTCGCCAGACCCTCTCAGTGTCTGGTTGTGCTGCTCAAGTCCTGGGCCCAGTCCTTGGGTCTCCTATGTAGAAACTGTGCCCATGGCTGGGGTGCTGGCAGCTGTGTGCCACACACCTGGGATTTTATTTCTGGACAGCTGTTGAGTTCAATAGGGAGCAATAGCTGTAGCTGAAGCTATCTGCTAACACGGCAAGCAATGAAGGGTCATGGTTGGGGAAGGACTTTGCTCTGAGCTCAGCCAATATCTTGCCAAGCCCCTAACACCCTGTGCTGTGGCCATGCCTTGAGACCCTCCCTGGAAGTGCCAGCTCCCCAGGGGCCACCAGAGCACTGAATAAAATGGCCCTGGTAGCTCACAAGCTGCTCTTGCAAACAGGTCAAAGGCAGGTTAGCTGGGAGCGGAGTCCCAGGGGGCTCAGCACCAGGCAGGAGCAAGAGGGAGGCGGGGTGGGGGGCGAGGGCCGGTGGGAGAGCTAGCCCGTGCCAAGACTTCGGAGCCATTGTGGTCCGTGTTCCTGGGCAGCTCAGGTTCAGGTTCAGTAACCTGGTTGTACATCTCCTCTGGCCCTTGTCTGTCCTCCCCAGGAGCCACGCTGTGTCCGGATACACATTACAGACCATATATCCCTTTCAGCGGGGCAGTGCTGCCTCTGCCCACTAGCTGGACAGGCAAAGGGGCCTGCAGGAAGATGGGGAGGGCTGGGAGGGGGACCCGAGCCGAGGCACAAATACTCTCCTGCAGCAGCCCCACTTCTTGCCGTGCCCAGCACAGGAAGAAGGCCCAAGTGAGTGGCCGACCAGTCTTTGTGCGTGTCCGCCCCATACTCCCCTCACCCTGGAGTGTGCCGGGCTCGGCCACGCTCGTCACGTCATCATGGGAGAGCAGGCACTCTGGGAGGCCGGCAGCTGGGGGGGCCTCTGCCTGCAGCCCTCTCTCCCAGGTTCAGGCACCTTCTCTTGTCCCCAACTGAGGCCAACCTGTAGGCTGTCTGGCCCCCTGGCTGAGGCAGGTCACCCCAAGCCAGCCTAGGCCCCACGGCAAGCAGCGGAGGTGAAGCCGGATAGCCGGGGTTGCCTTTGGGAAGGGAGTCAGAGCTGGCTAAGCCAGGTGGCCTGCAGGAAGGGCACAGGTGCCCTGGGAGCCCTGCTGGCTTGGGGCCAGGGTCACCCTTCCCAGGGGAGGTCTGTCCTTGTGTCACCTGTGTCACTGGGGGGCCTCAGTGCCCTCCAGTCTGCCTGCAGAGCTGGAATATTTCTGCTAACTCTGCGGAGATTTTTCCCATCTAAATTTAGAGAGCAGAGATTACCCCTCAGTACCTGCCTCCCACATGGAAACGGTTGGCATCCCGAGGCACCCTGTGAGCAGGCAGAGTGCAGATGTGCCATGCTGTGACCTCCCCACCATGGGGCAGCCCTAGGAAGGGCAGGAGGACTTGGTGGCAGTGAGATCTGGAGGCTCAGTCGCACCCATGGGGGCCGTGGGGGCAGGGGGTGGCCAAGGCTTTCACTTGGGGCCAGGGTCCTCACGGTCTTGTCTCCTCTTGCCACCCACTTGGGCCAAATGGGAGTCGCTCGGTCAGTCCTGGGCTACGTGCCCGTCACCACCTGGAGAGTGGCCTGAGACCTATCTCCAGTCAGTGGGGACAAGCGCCGTGGGACATGATGGTCACCAGCAAAGCTCTGCTCTCGGGACACACGCTCTCAGGAAGCACGGCCACCCCCTGGTCTGCGGCCCAAGTAGCTGCTCTCTGTAGCCCAGAGACGAGCAGGGTCCGAGGTCAGGCTCCCCAGAGCTCAGTGTGTCCAGGCAGGGGGAGTTGCAGAGACCTCGGCCGTGCTTCCTGTCATCTGAGTGCGGCTGCGCATAGAGCTGCTGGCCCGTGCTGTGTTCTCCCTCGCTTGTCTAAGTCGTGCTGCTGTGGAGCTGGTGCACCCCATCCTTGCACACACATAAGCTAAGACATGGGGGCCCTAGGAGCCCCAGATCTGCCAGTGGTGGGGGCCTTGCTTGTGGCTGACCGATGCCGCCTGAAAGCCCTGGGACACAGCCGATGCAGTGTGTTCTCAAGTGAGCTGGAGATCTTTGGCTGCCCCGCAAGCTCAGGGGACACCTTCACCTGAAGGTGAAGCACCTGAGCACCTGAAGGGCTGGCGTTGTCGGAGCACACCCCCAGTCCCCATCCAGGTCCTAGCTGTCTTGGATGACCGTGTGCCCAGCCCCCACCCATCTCCAAGGCCAGCGCAATTGTCTGAGTCAGGTGGCCTTGAGCTCAAAGTCCAGCCCATGACCCTGATCTTTCCTGGCTACCCTGGCCTCTCCGTTCCCACCTCCTCCAGCCCACATTCCAGCCCCACTCTGCTTGCTGTCACTAGAATATCCCAAGATGCCTCTTGTCCTTATTCTAAAGGGCACATTCTCAGGCTCCAGGTGGATGTGTTTTGGGGACTGATCCTCTCTCTGCCCCCAAATTCATACCCATCTTGTGTGCAAAAGCAGTCACCACACCCCAACCAGTGCCACCTGGGTCCTCCCACTTCTGCCTGCTTGCAGGGGCTGCCTGCTCTGCTTGGCTGTTGAATTGTGGCCTGTTATATCAGCTCATGTGCGCTCCTTCCCTTCTCTGGAAGCAGGTGTGAGAGGTGGCCTCGGTCTCCTATACCTGGCGCCCACCTGGTCAGGAGGGGCTTCTGCAGTGAAGGAAGGGAGACACGTAAGTGGGCCTCCCCTTCCTTTCCCAGCTCACTTCTTGGCTCAGCACCCTGGCACAGAGGTGCCCCCGCCTGCAGAGAATGCTCACCTTCCCTTCGGCCCCACAGCCTGCGTCCCTCAGGCACCCTCGTCATCTGCCTCCTGCATAACGTGTCTGGTGCTGGACCGCAGCACCAGAGGCTCCAAAGCGTCTCCAGAGTGGCATGGCTCGGACCCCACAGATCTTTAGGGCCCCCTCCAGGAACACTAATCCCCCCCCATGGCTGGTCACTTGGGTGGCTCCTGCAGCTGCTGCCACATGTCACAATGTGGTGGGGGCTGTGTCCTGGTCACCCCCTGACTTGGTGTGCCTCCAGGCTAGGCTGTGAATTTTGGTTCCTGTCTCCAGGGCCCCAGTGAACCCCAGAGCCTGTGGCCCCACTGGACGCCCAGGATTCTGAGGCCGCAGCCCCCCTGGACCACCCACTTCCCTTCCAGGCTTGGTCCTGGCCCTGTTTCTGTTGCCTCTTTCCAGATGCATAGCCAGGCCACCACAGGAGGAGAGAGGGCCCGCACCGTGGAGACAGGCTGTGTGATGTCTCGACAGTAGTGCTGGGGGCGTCTCCGTCACAGGCTCTGTGACCAGCAGCGGGCTACAGGGCTTGGTTACCGGGAAGCCGAGCGTTGTGCGAGTGAGTGCTGCTGTCAGGGCGGAGGGGGCAGTGAGGCAGACCGCACTGCGCGTTCAGGAGAGGCTGGCTGCGGTAACGAGGCCATCCCTACGAGCAGGGCGAGTGAGGGGGCCGGCAGGAGGGCCACAGGGCAGGGCACAGGAACTGCAGTACCCACCCACCCTGCATAGCCCGACTGGCGGGGAGGCTGCCATCGCAGGTGTGAGGAGCTGGTGACCAAGCCGAGCCTAAGACCCTGTACTCTCACCACAGGGGTGGCTCTGTGCAGTGTGCTGTGCCTGTGCCCAACCCTACCAGACCTGCAGGGCACCTGGGAGCAGAGACGCTCCTGCTGGAGTCCTTGCCAGGGCAGCAGGACACGGAGAAGTCAGGCTGGAAGCAGACGGTGCTGGGCCTTCAGGAGCAGCGTGGCCCTGTCACGCCTGCACTCTGGCTTCCCGCCTCCGGAATTGGGAAGGAACCGGTATCTGTTGTTTGAAGCTTCCTTGTGTGCCATTTTGTTGTTGCAGTTCTAACAAATAGACCCAGAGCTTTACTATTTTCAGATGCTTCCTCCTTTAGTCCTTCTCACTTTCGTTTGCTCACACCACACAGACAAAGTTTCTACCATTTAATTCTAAAATTGTGTCTTGATCCAGGCACAACAGCGTGGGCTTGTAATCTCAGCACTCTCGGAGGCTGAGGCAGGAGCGCTACAAATCAAAGGCCTGCCTCGACATAAAAATAAAAAACGCTGAATATGGAGCCTGAGTTCAGTCCCTAGTGCAATGAAGTAGATGTCTTCATTTCCGGGCCTTGGATTGTCTGTCTCAGCACTGCCTTGGCTGCGTCTGCAGATTGGCGAGAGTGGCGCTTCATTTTCATTCATTTCCATGGGTTTGAAAATGGCTCATCATTGTGTTTCCTCTGTGGCCCACGGGGTGTTCAAAAGTGGTCTGGCTGACTACTCCACGCATGGAAATCTCTCCGTGACTGACTTCTGGTTGGATTCTGTCCGATGTCAGTTCTTTCCTGTATACTCGTTCTGATTTCCTGTCTAGTTATTTTATCAATTGTTGAGAGGTATGTTGAAGTCTCCAGACATAATTGTGAATTTATATATTTTTTTCAAACTTGGAGATTGACAGACACACAGGTTTAAATGCCAGATTGTTTCTCTGGTGTGAGAAAATGAAAGTGGGAATAAAATAAGGACAAAAATGTATACTAGATATGTATACTAGATATGGGAAAATGGGAAGAAAATGTTCAAATGGCAAGAGAAACAAGGGAGGAGGGAGGAAGGAAGAAAGGAAGGGCCAAGGGAAAAAGTGAAAACAGAAAGAAAAACTAGAAACAAAGCTTTTGTACATAGGGAGGGGAGGGAGGTTGACAGGGGAGGGGAAAACAGAAACAGGAGGTACTATGTAGAGATGCGAATCCCCTGCGGTAAGAGTCAGCATTCCATGCGTGTAAAATGTACCAATAAATGTTTTGCTATATTAAAAAAGATTATGGTGCTATTAAAAAAAATTGGGGAGGGGGCTGGAGATTTAGCTCAGTGGTTCTGGCGCTTGCCTAGCAAGCACAAGGTCCCTGGTTCAATCCCTGGTAACCACATACAACAATACCAGGTGTGGAGACTCACACCCACCAGCAATCAGGACCACATTCCACAATGCAGGGCGCGGTGGCTCACGCCTGTCATCCCAGCACTCGGGAGGCAGAGACAGGACCATTGCTGAGTTCCAGGCTTGCCTGGGCTCCATAGTGAGCTCAGGGCCAGCCTGAACTACAAAGTGAGACCTTGTCTCAAAATGAACAAAAAGGGAATTGAACCCAAGATTTTTTGCACTGAGACACACCTCCAGCCCTTTTATAAATAGTCTTGTGAAATTGCCCTGGCTGGGCTTGAACTTTTAATCCTCCTGCCTCAGCCTCCCAGAGTCCTAGGATGACAGGTAAGTGCCTGTCAGTCAGCTTCCTTTTGGTTTTATTTATTTATTTATTTATTTATATACTGGGAATTGAACTCAGGACCTTGTGCTTGTGAGGCAGGTGATGGAAGCACTAAGCTAAACCCCTAATCCCATTTCAAAACCTTTTCTTCTTACGCACATTTTTTTTTTTTTGGTGGTACTGGGGATCGAACTCAGGTCCTTGTGCTTACAAGGTAAGTGGGTGCCACTGAGCTAAATCCCTGGCTTTGGTTTTATTAGTTTTTACCTCATATTTCACAGCTCTGATTTATTTGTTTGTTTATTTATTTATTTATTTATTTATTAATTTTGGAGACAGGGTCTCGCTTTGTAGTTCAGGCTGGCCCTGAGCTCACTATGTAGTCCAGGCAAGCCTCGAACTCAGCAATCCTCCTGTCTCTGCCTCCCGAGTGCTGGGATGACAGGCGTGAGCCACCACGCCCGGCAGCTCTGATTTATTTTAATCTTTATCGGTACATTGTCTATACCCATCACGATCACACTCAATATTGGGAATTGGTACCAGTATATGACATGATTTAATTCTTATCTTTTCCCATTCCCCCACCCACCCCACAACCCCCCACTCCCTAATACATAAGCTTTGTCTCCCTTTTTTATTACCATCACACTTTTTCTTTACTCCTCATTACTCACCCTTCCACTACTTTCACAGCTCTGATGTTTGATGCACAAAATTTAGGATTGCTGTGTCCTCTTGCAGTGTCCTTTTGTCATGGTGAGTTGTCCTTGAAATGCAATTATTCTGCTTTTTATACAGATTAGTGTGTACTGATTATAGTTCTCCTGTGTCTAGGGCCTGGCAGCAGAAGGTGTCAAAAGGAAAGGGAACTCGATTTAGAAGAGGTGGTTCTGCTTTCTTGGACTATTTATTATTTTTTATTATTTTTTTGCGGTACCAGGGATTGAACTCAGGCCCTTGTGCATCCAAGGTTGGTGCGGTACCACTTGAGCTAAATCCCCAGCCCTTTCTTGGACTATTTAGACCCAGACTCAGGAAAAGGAAGGAAAAGGAGTTTGTAACTTTGTGAAGAGGTGGCCAGTTAAGAGCTTATTCTTTTTTTTAATTTTTTGACATAGGGTCTCTCTATGTAGTCTAAACTGGCCTTGAATTCACAATGTATCTGAGGATGGTCTCAAAGTCAAGGTGATCCTCCTGGCTCAGCCTCTGTAGTGCTGGGATGACTGGCGTGCTCCCTGCTCCCAGTAAGTGCTTGTTGTGCCTCTGAATTGAATAAACAACTGAAGTGCATAGTTGACACTGAAACCTGATACATGTACTTAGGTTTTTCTTAGTTAAAGGGCATTTCTGTCATATTTGGCCCAAATGCCACTTTTCTTAAGTGTGTGTCCTGATTTAGTAATGAGTGACTGGGATATGCTGGGGGCAAGTGGAACACAGGTGCCCAGGTGGTGGGAAATGAAGGCCTAGGTGGTCACTGTCTCGGGCAAGCTCAGTCTGCAGTCAACTATGGGAGACACAAAGTGCCCTGCTGTCTTTTTGTCTTGTTTTGATTTGTTCTTTTGAAACAGGGTCTTGTTTTATAGTTCAGGCTGGCTTCTAACTCAGCAGTCCTCCTGCCTCTGCCTCCTGAGTGCTGGGATTGACAGGTGTGAGTCACCACGTCCGGCCTTGTGGTGTGTGGTATCAGGGATCAAACTCGGGACTTTGTGCTTGCAAGCAGTTACAGGAAAGACTGAGGTAAATCCCCGGCCCTGCCCCGGTGTCTTTTGAGGTAAGGCTGCAAGCAGCTGACTGTGGGAGGGAGGCATGGCAGGCAGGGGATTCAGTGAGGCCTGGAGATGCTGTAGACTGTCACCGCAGAGCCACAGGGTCACCCTAAGCGGCCACAGACAGTGGCACACGGGGCCCCACTCCCCTACTTCCAGAGCTGTGCCGGACGCGAGCCCCTTGTGCACGACACCACCGCTCGCACAGCAGGTGCACACAGGGAGCGCTCGGCTGCCCAGGCCAAAGGGAGTGGCCTTGCCAAGGTCACCCCCACCAGGCCCCAGATGATGCCGTGACCTGGGCATGAAGGTGTAGCGCCCGGCTCTAAGCGGCCTGCGGGGCCTCGGTTGGCAGCAAGCAGCCTGGGTGCTTCGCACACCGGGGCTGTACCGTCCGCGGGGCACTGTAGGCCAGAGTGACACAGAGGCGCGGGCACCTCCGCAGGAGCTGCCCAGCCTCTCCTGGCAGCTGCGGGGGCTCCGCTCCCTTGGCTCAGAGCTCCGCCTTCATGGAGCTTTGCCCCTGCGTGTCTGTCTTCTGTCCTTCGGGGACACCAGTCCTCGGGGTGAGACCACCAGGACGAGGCTGGCTGTCTCCTCTCCATGCCCTCCCCTCAGCTATGTCTGGAGAGACCCCATGCAGCGCCTGCTGGCTCCAGATGCCCTGTGTCACCCGAAGTCTGCTTCTGTCTTCATGTCGCTCTCGCTCTAGCAGCACTGGAGTTGAATCCATGGTCTTTACACTGAGCTGCACCCTAACCCTTTTTAAATTTTGGGGCAGGGTCTTGGTAAGTATCTGAATCGCCTGCTGGCTGTGGTGGCTCACGCTTGTCATCCAGCACTCAGGAGTATCTAAATTGCCCAGACCATGCTACCAATTGTGATCCTCCTGCTGGGAAGACAGGTATGTGCCACCGTGTCTGGCTTCTGTCTCTTCTAAGGATATGTCACTGGATAATGACATCTGCAAATGTCACCTGGGTAACCATTGTGATCGAACCTTGGCAGCTTTAATCTCATTACATCTGCAAAGACCCTTTTCCTTGATGTCCTACTCACAGACTGTGGGGCATGGACAGATCTTTTGGGTATGACACCCTCAGGCACTCTGTTTCCAAGGACAGAAGCTGGTGGGTGAAGATGGGGTGACTGCTTTTGGCTGAAGTGTGACAGGGCTAAGGCCTGCAGACGACCCTCCATTGTAGCTCTTACCCACACTGTGGAGGAGGAGCTCAATGTCCTCTGCACCAGCTGGGCATGGCCCCACCTTGGTGACATCTGAGGTTTGAAGTGTCTCTGTGACATGGGATCATGCATGGAGAATTCAAACCCTGAGTTGCCTGGTGCCTCAGAAGGGAGCAAGGAAAGGCTATTGGCAAGGACAGAAGGTGTGGAGGGCTCAGAGGGAAGAGTGCATGTGGCCCACCGGAAGGCCCTTGCGTTCGTCCTCCGTCGGCAAGGGTTCTGCTGTCCTCGCCCTCCGGTCTCCAGCCTTGGAAATTATGCAGCCACACTGTGCACACAGTCAGGCACAGGAGGGCCATGCCTGCTGCAGAGACTTCCCTGCTTGGCATTTTGTTTTCCCGGGGGTTAATGATTGTCCCGAGCTGCTGGCTTGGCTTCCCACACACCTATTACTGGTTCAGCCCTGCGCTTTTTTTCTCTTTCTTTCTCTTTCTTTCTTTCTTTCTTTCTTTCTTTCTTTCTTTCTTTCTTTCTTTCTTTCTTTCTTTCTTTCCTTCTTTCCTTCTTTCTTTCTTTCTTGAGACAGGGCCTCACTTTGTAGTTCAGGCTGGCCCTGAGCTCGCTATGGTAGCCCAGGCAAGCCTGGAACTCAGCAATCCTCCTGCCTCTGCCTCCTGAGTGCTGGGATGACAGACGTGAGCCA
>PVIC010028497.1:0-23108 GCA_004025085.1 Thryonomys swinderianus
GTTGCGACAAGCAAGACGATGTCATTGATAAGCGTATCAGAGCTGGCCACCTGGAGAACCTGAGCTAATTCACAGAAGAAATGGGGGATTTCAGTGGCTGCGTGGAAGGTCAGTGGCTCCATCAGCAGAATATGAACCAGGGAGACCCAGACAAGAATCAGCCAGGACATCAGGACCAAGAGACGACAGTGTTGAGGGCTCATGATGACGGTGTAGGTGAGGGGACGACAGATGGCCACGAAGCGGTCATAGGCCATCACGGTGAGGAGAAAATCATCCATTCCACCAAAAAGCATAAAAAAGTACACCTGAGTGAGGCACTCCGTGTAGGAGATGTCTTTATGCTGTGCCTTGATGTTGGCGAGCATCTTGGGGACCGTGGAGGAGATGAAGCCGATGTCCACGAAGGACAGGTGGGCGAGGAAGAAGTACATGGGGGTGTGCAGGCGGGAGTCAGCGCTCACGGCCAGGACGATGAGCAGGTTCCCGAGCACCGTGACCAGGTACATGGACAGGAAGAGCCCGAAGAGGACGGGCTGCAGGGCGGGGTCCTCGGAGAGCCCCAGGAGGATGAACTGCGGTGCTCTTGAGTGGTTTGCTGCTTCCATGTCAACAGTTTTGCTCCTGAGAAACAAGCGAAAGTTCAGAAACATCTAAGTGAACCTCCGGTAGCTCACGTCCCTTGATCCTCCTTGGATCGACATCCCTCGCTCCCCACGAGTCCCGCTCCCTACAGTGATGCCCACAGGCAACGGGGGTCATTTCCCTTTTACACATTTATGATTTTCCAGCTTTTTAATTTGTGAGAAATATCTTTTGCTTTATTCAATCACTTAACTTTCCTTTTTGAATTTATGGACATCAGCTAGTTTCTTTTTCTTCCTTCCTTCTTTCCTTCCTTCCTATCTTTCTTTGTGACACTTACAAGATTTTTTTTTTCTGGACCAAGGTTAGAACTCAGGACCCTGTGTTTGCAAGGCAGGCATGATGTACTACACTAATTGGTATCCCAATTATCACAATTATCATTCTATTTCCAACTGTTTTATTCTGCCACAGAGCTAAATCCCCGCTCAATTCATAGGATATTTGAAAGTATCTCATATATTTTCTCTGATAGCCTTTGTATTTCCAAATTCTAATACTTACATAACAATTGTTAAATATGGATTTATATTTCAAACAATGTCTATTCTATAATGATAATTTCTACTGACATGATAGTTAATACCAATGGTTTATTCTTTTCCTTCAAATGTAATGATTATTTCTATTATTATTTTTATTGAGAATTAAATATATTTTTCTCCAGCAGGAAAATCTGTATTAGCTGTCATTGTTATTTTTCTTGTACTCTTTATTATTTTTATGTGTACCTCTCCCAAGACACACAATAGAGCATGTTTTAGAAATTGGATTGTTACAGTCAGATTTGATGGAATAGAACTGGTCTTCTATGTCATCATTTAAATAAGTGTGAGAAAGCTACAAACACACTAGCTCTCCACTTCAAATTATAAATGTTCATTATAAGATTGAAAACATCTAAATTATGCTATAAAATTAAAATTTTTTAAAGAAATTAATTACCATCATTATATAATTTTTCTATTGTGCTCCCTGTGCAAATCAATGGTTATTTTACAAATGTGAGCTTAACAACATCACAACAAATTTTGCATGGATATCCTTGAAAGATCTGCCCAACTGAGGCAGGCACCATGAGTAGAATCACATAACTGGCCTGTTAATTCTTCTGACCAGTGTGTTGCATTTCTAGTTATGATGATCCCTGTGGATCCTTCCTTCAGAGAATATATTCCAGGTGAGTTCTCCTAACTGAGAAAAATCAATGTGGACCACATCTATTAAAGGAAAAAAGAATACTGTACTATTATTAATATTAAATATGAGCCATATGTGATAGTGATTAGCTATGTATCCATGCTCCTAAATAGGTACACATCACATTAAAATCAGGAGAGCTAGTTGAAAATATATATATATATCTGATATATTTGCTGAAAATATTTGAGACTTCTGTAAATTCAAACATCTAAAAATCTTAAAGGACAAGTGCAAGTTTGGGGACAAAATGTTTATAATCTCCATGATAGACATACAGTTAGCATTATTCATGCCTACAGATTAGAAACTAGTTAAAGGCAGAAAAGCATTACTTAAAATCAGTTTGTTCTGGTAAAGTGGATAAGAGAGGCTTTCTAAAAATACAGATTTAAGGACTGAAAGAAGGATGAGTCACTGTTGATAGGGGAATAAAAGAAAAAATAAATACTGTAGGGTATTTCTTTCTGATCTCTCTGTAGAGAGACCAGAAGTTCAGTTGCCCTAACAAATGAGAGCTTACTATAGAAGGGACTTTAATCACCAATGTGATAGAAAGGAGAGGTTAAGGGTGAGAAGGGTTAGAGTGTGTGATCCACAGTAGATACTTAATGGTACCTGTCAATTTGTATATGCTGAACAAATACAAATGTTGGATGTATAATAACCATCAAAAGAAATACATCAGTATATCACAAGAAATATTTTCAAGCTGATGGTATACCTGACTATAGGGACAAGCTTGAATAATGCAGGTAAATAAAATGAATTGATCTCTCTTTATAGGAGGAATGCATGACCATCTAATGCCAGTTCTGAGAATATAAACTTGCTTAACACAACCCATTGCATAAATAGGTCAATGAATGTAAGTCCTCACCAGGAGAGCAGTATGCGTTTGAAGATGTCTAGCAGCAATCACTGTGTCAGCTCATCGAGGATGAGCCTCAGGCAACAGAGTAAACAGAGACAATTTTCTACACCAAAAGAGAATGGCTACATTCAGACCAAATCCATGATGAAATTTGTATTCAGACATTGGAGTACTTGTGTTAAATTTCTGAGCATGTCATGACAGTTGCCAAATTCACTCAATATTTTCATGATCCTTTCAAGGGATTATTGCTATTAAAAAAGAAAGTAAGACTAAGCTTTGTACCTCAGAAACCATTACATGATTGGGAGATTTTTATAGGGACTTAGGTAAGACAATAACAATAGTTAACTATCAAGAACTATCAGCTTTGTCAAATATGTCACCAGAAACAGAGACTAGAACAGAAAAACCCTGTTAGGTACAATGAAGTAGACATACCTTGTGCATAATAGATCTCCTGGAAGTAGTTAACAAGCAAATGATTGGATGCAGGAAATCAGGCAGGAGCCTACCCTTTAAAAAGAGAATGAAGTCTGGAGTCTCCAGACAACTTTTATTGGGGAGTGCTCCCAGCTACAAAAGGTACACAAAAGAAACAAAGTAAGAGCTAAAAACAGACTAAAATCCCCTCAGTGTACAGGGACTCAGCTCCATAGAATAAATGAACACACAGCTTCCCAGTGTCATTATCCTAGAACTACAGTCCAGACCCATGTTCTGTCCTCATTTCCTTTCATTCCAGCAGCTTCCTAGGGACATGCTGATTCCCTTTGAAGATGATCCCTGAAGCTTTCTCTTCCCATAAATGAATTTTTTCCCTGCAAAGCCTGCTGGGGTTTTCAAAAAGACTGGATTTGAGTATCACAGGTGAGAAGTATCATGGATATGTTTAAAATTTCTTTCTTCTTTCATCAGGTTTAAATTGTCAGAGGCTCCAATTAAAGAAATATTCTATTGTCTTTCCAGTCTCTAAACAATTCAGCTCTCTCTGGGGACAAAAAGATAGCAGAATAAAGAAAAATTGCAGTGGATTTCATGTTCTCACATGAGGTAATAGAAAGAGGTAGATTTATTTTCTCCAAAAGAAAATTCCTTTATGTTGTTTGAATTTGAGTTTACAGATTGCCCCTAAGGAAAGATTAATTTCTATAAGTAACCAATCCAGGAAACCTCTCTCTCTGAAACTGCTTCCTTGAATAATCTGTGGAGGCTTAAATAATCATTTGAGATTCACAATATTATGAAAAAGTTCTTTCTACTTGCCTCTAAATTGTTTCTTTATTTTAAATGTATTCATTTGCAAAACTAATAAAATTGTATACTCTTATTGTGAAAAAAACATCATGTTCTTAAGTAATGTATAACACACTGGGAAATGGTGAATTCTAGAAAAGTAACATAGGCATCATTTTATTAGTTATTATTTTTGTGATGAGACCTTTAATGTTCACTCAGAGTTTTTCCAGAGCACAATATATATTTATAAACTAAAATCACCACACCCTACAATAGATACCTTGAACTTGCTCTGCTTCACTGGAATTTCATATGCTCTGGCCATCATTTCTATAACTGCACCTTGTCAGCTTCCCTAGACTCTAGGTACAACCACCTCTCTGTATCACTATGAGGTCTACTTTTTTAAATTTCACAAAAGTGAGATCATATAAAAGTTATCTTCCTGCAACTGACTTATTTCACTTAATATAATGTTCTCCAGGTTTATCCACATTATTCTTCATTACAAGATTTCATTCTTTCAGGAGAAAGGGGAAAGGAGACTTTACCAGAACTTTTGCAGTCAGTCCTGGTTTCCTGTGAGCCATGACAGCACAAGATTAATTAAGGCAAAAACAAAACTTAAAAAAGAAGCTGAGTTTTGGGCCTGATCAGTGCTGCTCTAGGCAGTGAATATGAAAGACCCTGGGCCAGGGATTTAGCTCAGTGGTTCTGGCATATTTCTGGCAAGCACAAAATCCCGAATTCAATCCCTGGTATCACATATCACAATGTTAGTTGTGGTAGCTCATGCCTGTAATCCCAGCACTCAGGGGAGTCAAAGAAAGAAGGATTTCTGTGAGTTTGAGGGTAGCCTGGCCTACATAGCGCGTTCAGGGCCATCCTGAACTACGAAGTGAGACCTTGTCTCAAAAAAAAAGAAAATGAAATGTCCCAAGAGCCAGAGATTTAGCTCAGTGATTCCTATGCATGCTATAATCCTAGGACAATGAGGAATTTATGCAGATGAAGCTAAGAACTGCTCCTGGTGGCTTCACTGATGAATTCTACATGAAATTTAGGAAAACACTAATCCCACTACTTCTCACACTCTTTAAGGAAGTTGAAAGGGAAACAATGCTCCCAAATTCACTCTTGCAAGAAAGCATTATCTTGATTCTAAAAGCAGAAAAACACCCAACCAAAAAGGAGAACTATAGACCAACCTCTCTAATAAAACATGAAAGCAAGAATCCTCAGTAAGGTACATGTGTAGATACCATTTTGTTTTTCTAGTGTGATAAATTGGAAGAGTAAATGAGATCCAGAAAGTATAATAGATATTGTGAAATGGGAAGAAAATACTCAAAGGGGAAGGAGGATGGGGAGGAAGCAAAGAAGGGAAAGCAAAACTTTGAAGGTGAAAACGATAAAATGGAAACAAAACTTACATCTATCTGGGGGTGAAAGGGATGGAGGGAGGGCTGGGGAATGGGAAAAATAAATTCTCATTTATGAATGTGAAAAAATATATGTCTAAAATGTACTAATAAACTCAATTAAAAAGTTACAGAATAAATTCTCTAAGCACAGGAGTTTGTCCTGCTCCATTTCTGACATGAGCCAGTTCATTGTTTCTTAGGCAACCCCATGGGCCCCCACACCTAGGATGTCACCATGTTGATGCTGAACTTATCAGGTAGACACCAAATAGGCATAGCACACTGCACCCCAAAACTGTTGGACTCAAGCCATCCTCCCACCTCAGCCTCCCAAATAGCTGGGACTACAGACACTCATCATGCCTGGCTAGAATCAATCTAACAAAGGAGGTCCAAGACCTCTACTCTGAAAACTACAGCACTCTGAAAAAGGAGATTGAAAAGGATATCAGAAAATGGAAAGACAGCACTTGTTTCAGGATAGGAGGAACCAATATCATCAAAATGCCTATATTCCCAAAATGGCTATACATATTCAATGCAGCCCCAATTTAAATACGCCAACAGCGTATTTTACTGAGCTAGAGAAAATAATCCCAAAATTCATCTGGATCCACAAGAGACCTAGAATAGCAAAAGCAATTCTGGGCAATAAGGACATGGCAGAGGGTATCACAATCCCCAGTTTGAAACTATGCTACAAAGACACTGTAATAAAAACTGTGTGGTGCTGGCAAAATAACAGACCCAAGGACCAGTAGACTAGATTAGAAGATCCAGAAACAACTCCAAATACACTAAGCCACCTCATCTTTGACAAAGGACCCAAATACCCTCAGTGGAGAAAAGATAGCCTCTTTAATAAATGATGCTGGAAAGACTGGGTTTCAACCTGACAAAGGCTAAAGCTAGGCCTAGGTCTCTCACCAGGCACTAAACTAAAATCAAAGACGATTAGAGACCTGAACGTTAGAACAGAAACATTAAATCTGCTGCAGAACAGGTTAGGATGAACTCTTGGAGATTTTGGCTTAAGAAAAGACTTTGTGAACAAACATCTATACCATGAGAACCAGCAGAAGGAATCAACAAATGGGATCTCATTCTACTGAAGCTTCTGCACAGCAAACGAAACCACCAGGAGAACAAAAAGACAAATGACAATGTAAGAAATTTTTTTATCAGATGTTTCTCAAAGGACTACTATCTAGAATATATAAAGAACTTAAAAAGTCAGCCCCGCCAAATTTAAAGACCCAGTTCAAAAAATGGGCATCTGAAACAAACAGACACTTTTCACAGGAAGAAGTAAAAACAGTCAAGAAACACATGAAGAAAAGCTCAGCATCACTAGTCACTCAAGATATGCAGATGAGAGTAACACTGAGATTCCATCTCACTCCACAAAGAGTGGCTGCTATCTCAAAACGAACCAGCAACACATGCTGACAAGGCTATGAGGAGAAAGGAACCCTTCTCCACCCTTGCTCGGAAAGGAACCCTTCTCCACTCTTGGTAAACTGATACAACCACTATGGATATCAGTGTGGAGATTCCTCAGAAACTAAGATTAGAGGTCCCATTTGACCCTGCTGTTCCCCTGCCGGGGATATGCACAAAAGAATTTTAAAATTCATATCATGATGACATATATGCACTCATGTTTATAAAAGCTCAGTTTGTGATAGTTAAAACTTAGATGCCCATCAACTGGAGACTGGATAAAGAAGATGTGGTTTTTCTATAAAATGGAGTATTATTCAGCCATAAAGAATGATAAGTTTGAGTCTTTTATACTCAAATGGACATACCTTGAGGACATACTCATAAATGAAATACATAGGTCATAGATCTGTAAATACCATATCTTTTCTCTGGTATGAGAAACTTAAAATGTAACTGAGTTCTAGAACATATAATAGATATTGTGAAATAGAAAATATTAAAAGGGAAAAGGGAGTAGGGGTAAATAACAAGAGAAGAGAAATGTGGTGGTTAAAAAAAGAGGAAACAAGGCTTATGTATAAGAAGGCAGAGGGATGTAGGGTGGGCAGGGGAATGGGAAATAAAGATAATTAAGTCATGTCATATACTGGTACAAACTCTCAATGTTGAGTGTGATCATGATGTGTGTATAAAATGTACCAATAAAATAATTTTTTTAAACAGTTGGTGCTTATCATTTATTTCCACTGAGAAATGTTTTATTCTTGTTGTTGTTTAATTTATGGTACATATTAGGTATACACTATTATCACATTATTCACTGGGAAATTGTACCCATACAAATGATGTATCTTGGTTCTCATTTTCTCCCATTCCCCTGCCCTCCCTATAACCTTCCATCTCCCCTATATACATAAGTTTTGTTTCACTTTTTTCTTTCTTACCATCAAATTTTTTTCTCCTTTCTTGGCTTTCCCCTGTCCCCACCCATTTTCCCTTTTTCTTTAAACATTCTCTTCCTATTTCACAATAACTATCATACATTCTGGATATCATTTACATCTTCAGTTTCTCATACTGAAGAAAATATATCTACATGTGTGTGTCCTTTTATCTCACTTATTAGTATGGCCTCAATGAGCACCCAATTAGGTATAAATTTCCCTAATTTAGCATTCTTTATGGCTGATTATTACTCCTTTTTTAACTATATCTTCTTTATCCAGTCTCCAGTTGATGGGCATTTGGGCTGTTTCCAAGATTTAGCTATTACAAACTAAGCTGCTATAAACATGGCTGCACAGAAGTTGCTGTAGTATGAAGATTTTAATTATTTCGTGCATATCCCTAACAAGGAAATAGCAGGATCAAATGGGACCTCTAATTGTAGGTTTTTTTAGGAATTTCCACACTAATTTCCAAAGTGGTTATACCAGTCTACTCTCTGAGAAGGGTTCCCTTCTCCCCACAGCCCCAGCCATCATTTGTTGTTGGTTGACTTCTTTATAGCAGCCATTCTTTCATTCTTTTTGGAGTGATATGGAATCTCAGTGTTATTTTCATATGCATTTTTTGAATGACCAGTGATGTTGCATATTTTTCATATTTCTTTGCTTTCTTTACTTCTTCACCTGAGAAATGTCTATTCATTTCAGATATCCATTTTTTAATTTGGTCTTTAAATTTGGAGGTGTCTGATTTTTTTTCAGTTCCTTATGTCTTCTAGATAGTAGTCCTTTGCGTAAGGAGCAGCTGGCAAATTTTTTTCAAGTTGTAGGTTGTCTTTTCACTGCGTTGGTAGTTTCTCTTCCTGTGCAAAAGCTTTTTTTTTTTTTTTTTGAGACAGGGTCTTGCTTTGTGGTTCAGGCTGGTCCTGAGCTCACTACGTAGCCCAGGTAAACCTTGAACTCAGCAATCCTCCTGTCTCTGCCTCCTGAGTATTGGGATGACAGGCGTGAGCCACCACGCCCGGCACTGTGGTGTGTGGTATTGATTGCTGGTGGGCGTGAGTCACCATGCCCAGCATTGTATGTGGTTACCGGGATCAAACTCAGGACCTTGCTCTTGCGAGGCAGGCGCCAGAACCACTGAGCTAAATCTCCAGCCCCCCAAAAGCTTTTTAATAAGATGCGATCCAGGTTGTTGATTCTTTCTGCTCATTCCCATGTTATCAAGCTTTCATTCAGAAATCTTCCCCTATTCAATATCTCCAAGAATTCTACCTAACCTGTTTTGCAGCAGGTATAGTGTTTCTGTTTTAATATTTAGGTTTCTAATCCACTTCAATTTTAGTTTACTGCGTAAATCTAGTTTCAATCTTCGGCAGGTTGAAACCCAGTTTTTCTAGCACCATTTACTAAAGAGGCTATCTTTCCTCCATTGAGGGTGTTTGACTCCTTTGTCAAAAATGAGGTGGCTGAATATATCTGGAGTTGTTTCTGCATTTTATAGTCTCTTCCATTGATCCTTGTGTCTGCTTTTTTTGCCAGTATTATGCTTGTTTTATCATAATGGCTTTGTAGCATAGGAGCAACATTTTATTCTTAAAGACAGAAGGTTGTTTCTCATTTGTGTGGGCGTGTTTTTAGAATGGAGTGGAATATACTGCGGTCATGGATTTGTTACTGCTAATGTGTTTTGGTCTTCTAAATTATTAAAGGTCTTTCAGGTAGTTTTCATAGGAAGAGGTGAATAACTCAGAAACCAATATTGCAAGAATTGTAGGAAAACTGGGTTTAACATGAAATATTGCTGAAGATCTATGGATCTTGTGTCTATACTTTTGAGTATAGTGCTTGGACTCAAAAATATAGAGTCCTAGGTGCCTTTTATTTTGTTTACTTTTTAAAATTATATCTGCACTGCAAATACAATTTTTCATAGTGCACTTTTTCTTTTTTCTTTTTCAGTAACAGGGATCAAACTCGGGAACGTGCACTTGTCAGGCAGGTGGAGCTACACACCTGGCCCTTGTTTCTTTTTTCCAATCTTCTTTTCCTCGTAAAAATGTTAGTAGATTTTATTATTGAATGCCAATATTACATAATGGTGGTGATTGTTTTAGAAAATGCGACAACCCTCTTTTTGTTTTTCAAAAGATATTCAAGTACAACAGAAATATAAAATATGACTTATGTCTCAGAATCCCATGTCACTTGTCTATCAGAGAACCGAGAACTGTAACTCTTCCTCTTTAACATGTTCCTCTTTAACATGTTGTTGTTGGTTGACTTCTTTATAGCAGCCATTCTTTTTGGAGTGATATGGAATCTCAGTGTTGTCTTCATCTGCATTTTTTGAATGACCAGTGATGTTGAATGTATCATGTATCTGTTCATGGTTCTGAGGACCCCACTAATTATTCTAGCTCTCATCTCACCTTGCACCTCCACATCACCACATTTTTCTCCTCTGACCCCTCTTCATCAAGTATCTACTTCATCTTTACTACCATTGCAAAGATGATTGTGGACATTTGAACTCACAAAGCAGCCATCTTCTATGTGAGATTCCCAACAAAGATGTCTTTTAAAATTATTTTTGTTTACACAGATAATGTGCACCTGACTGTGAAGCCTGTGGCCAGTTCTGGCACATCTGTCACCTTGTTGGTCATCATGAACCCTCACCTTTTCATCTTTCCAAGTTTGGTGTCTTTTTTGTTTAACATTTTGGATCCCTAGCTATAGAGTTTGACTGTCTTACACTTTACTAACTTTGAGGATGTGAAAATTTTTCATTTCTTCTGTGACTCTCTCCAATTTCTTGCCTATTTTGGCAACATTACCAATAACACAGTGAAGCATGTTTCTCATACTGTATTTGTCTTTTCCTCAATATTTTGGGTTATTTTTGCTTACGATGACACTGTTTTTCTCCATCTTGAAAATCTCATAATCAAATGGGACATGTAAGCCTTTGCTATGTATATATCTCACCTGTCACTTTTTTCAGTTATTTTAGGGAGAAAGCTTTGGAGTGAACCTTGGCTCAGCTGTACAAATGTCTTTGACATACAGTGAGGTGGTTCAGTGATGGACACTATGTTTGTCCCCTCCACTGAGTCCCTTCTTCTACACCCTGAGCAATGGGGGCCTTATATTGCCCTGAGGAGGCTACATACAAACACAGTCTCATCCCAGGACCTGTGACAACCAATTGAAATGTAATTTGGACAAATCAATAAACCTTAACATCCAGACTTGTGAGTCCTGCATTTTGGTTGTTACTTTTTAATAGTTTCCTGGATTTTGCTTATCATAACTCGCCACAGTGAAAAACCATTTCATGGAATGAGGAATGTTTATGTTGAGTTAAATTTCAATTTGGGAAGTGGAAAAATTTAAAAGATGTTTGATATCAAGTTTTGCAACAATGTAAATGGAATTAATGTCACTGAAGTGTGCTCTTAATCCAAATTATACAGTACTTGTTAAATATATTTCAGTCCAATAAAAATGGAAGTAAAAAGAGAAAGAGATAACAGACACTAAGGAGAAAGATCTTTCTCAAGTGGAAAGCATATCAAGAGATGGAGGGAAGGGACAGGGATTTAGCTCAGAGGCACCACAGCTGCCTCACAAGTGAAAGGTCCTGAATTTGATCCTTGGTGCTGTAAAAAAAAAAAAAAGAAAGAGAGATGTAGGAAAATTCAGGGGGAATAAAGAGATGGGGGGGGAAGAATTAAGATGTGTTCTGTACATGTACCAACTCCCTACAAGAAATATAAACGTTATGTTCTGTAAACATGTACCAATAAAAATTTTGGAAAGATATGAAAATTTTTTCAATTTTATAACATAAAAGAAGTCATTAGTATGTACAAGCTATGCATGAGTAGAGAAAGAGCCTCAGATATGTCACAAGCATTTATATCCTTTTCCTCTTCTGTACTTAATGTTAGAAGTTAGAGGTTGGGATAGGATGGACCAATTTAGATAATTATGAGCTCTGAGTGTTATGCCTCCCAGGTCATATAATAGTCAATAATCAGCTTGTGCTCCCAGCCCTTAAGTCTGGTAAAGTTGTCTCCATGGCCTCACCTGGTACTCCTTTGGTTGTTTACATCAGGAACTCCTGCCTGACACTGCGTTCACCTCAGTGCTGAGAACAAAGTCTGAGCCTTTATTGGGCACCAGCCATAGGAAAGTCTTCAGATCTTCACTCCTCGCTTATGACACAGCGGAGAAGCAGTATAGCCCGGTAAGTGCAGCGAGAACCCACGGGTGTAGGAAAGACTCCTGAAAGTTTTTTTTCAAACCATGAAGATGAACATGATAACTGAGCACCTAAATGAGAGGAAACTACTGTGAAATGCACACTTTATGAGAAAAGTGAGATTTGTATTCCAGACTGTAGTGCGGATACCAAAACGTGTCAGGTAATGCAGGACTAGCTTACAAACACTCTAAATCCGCCCGTTATGGAAAATTGTTTCTTTAGTTTTCATCTGTATTTCCTTTAACTGGAATGATGATTTTCTTAAAGTGCAATGATATTATTTGTTCTCTACTTTTTTTTTACCGTGTTCAAAGATTAATTAACTCTAATGTTGTTGGTCTTCTTAAGTGGTTCAGTAGAGTTCTACACTAACTGTGTGGAAGAAAGAGAATACCAAAGCCACTAATGTGAAAATTTTCTAGGGAAGTTTGTTGTGGATATAAAATACTACTGAAGGTGTATAGTGCTCAAGAATGATTATTGCATTTGTAAATATTTGCACTCAAAATATATACAGTGTCTTTGATGCATTTTATTTCATTTTTCCATTGAATTTTTCTTTTCAAAGGTTTCTGAACAATATACAAATACAAAATCTATCACAAGTGTCAGAATTCCATCTCACAGGTCTTTCAGAGGACCCCGCCCTGCAGCCCGTCCTCTTCGGACTCTTCCTGTCCATGTACCTGGTCACGGTGCTCGGGAACCTGCTCATCGTCCTGGCCGTGAGCGCTGACTCCCGCCTCCACACCCCCATGTACTTCTTCCTCTCCAGCCTGTCCTTGGCTGACATCTGTTTTGTCTCTAGCACAGTCCCAAAGATGATTATGGACATTCTGACTCACAGCAGGGTCATCTCCTATGTAGGCTGCCTGACACAGATGTCTCTTTTTATCCTTTTTGGAAGTATGGATGGTTATCTTCTGACAGTGATGGCTTACGACAGGTATATGGCCATCTGTCACCCCCTGAATTATGCTGCCATTATGAACCCTCGACTCTGTGTTTTCTTAGCTTTGGTATCATTTTTGCTTAGCCTTTTAAATTCCCAAATGAATAACTTAATTATCTTACAGCGTAACTGCTTTAAGGACATGGAAATTACTAATTTCTTCTGTGACCCTTCTCAACTCCTTAACATGACCTGTTCTGATACCTTCACCAATAATATCCTGATGTATTTAATTAGTGTCATATTTGGTTTTATTCCCATCTCAGGAATCCTTTTCTCTTACTATAAAATTGTTTCCTCCATTCTGAAAATCCCATCATCAGAGGGGAAGTACAAAGCCTTCTCCACCTGCGGGTCTCACCTGTCAGTTGTTTGCTTATTTTATGGAACAGCCGTTGGACTATACTTTGGTTCAGCTGTGACATCTTCCCGCAGAAAGGGTGCGGTGGCCTCAGTCATGTACACTGTGATCACACCCATGTTGAATCCCTTCATTTACACCTTGAGGAACAGGGACATTAAAAATGTCCTGAGAAAACTCCACAGTACAAAAGTCTAATCTCAGGACCCAGAACATTCCAGGGTCATGTAGGTGGGTTAAAACATAAAAGCTAAGAATCTAGGCCTTTAAATACTTCCTTCCTAACGTTTAATGATTGCAGTTTGATTACTTTAGTTCCTTTTCATGTGTCATAGTAGAATGTAATTAGAGGGTTGTGGAGTGGGAGAAATGTAGTTGTTTGTAATAAGTGCGGATTTGATTTTGGAAGAGAAAAAAATTGGTTACAGATGATGGCGAATGTTGCAAACAATTTGGACGTCAATGCTACTAGATTGTGCATTTAAAATTGTTTAAATTACATATAATAAACAATGAGCATAAAAAGTAGATTGGTCTTTAAAATACAAACACAAGAACCAGCATAAGTATATGGTACATAGGAGCTTTCTCTTGGCTAGAAGAGATGAAAACCATTGTGGACCCTTGTTTTCCCTTCTTCATCTTCCTTTATCTGCAGAAAGCCTTCAAGATTTGGATACCATGGACTAAGTGTGAACCTGTGCATTGATTCTTCAAATCAGTATGACGGCCAACACTCAGCCTGTGCCTCCGGCCCTTCCGTTTGATGGCTCCATCTTGTGTGCCCCACTGTCCTGGGTGTCCGATTGAGGAGCCTCCTATTTGGGGAGCTCTTCCTCTCAGCTGTGTGGACGGGGCCTGAACCTCCATCAGGTGCCAAGCATGGGAGGTGTTCCGGCTCTGCGTTTCCTTGCTCATGACCCAGGAGCAAGGCACGGTGAACCCGTTAGTGCCAAGGGACATGCGGGAAGGACGGCTCCTCGTTGTGAAGGCAAACGTGGCACGTTAGGCAGCCCAGAGGCAGGACAGCAACGTTCAACAATTCCCAGAGAAGACTGGATGAGGACCTTGGTTGTGCTTGGAGCTCCCAGAGCCTCACTCGATGCTTTGCCCTCCTTGGACCGCGGCTCCACTTCCCAGGGACTTCCCACCCCCGCGCCGTGCGCTCGGTGACTTCTGCCGGCTCACGGTGGAGAGCAGCACGTGGCGTCTGCGGCGTCCCCTGTAGGAAACCCAGGGAAAGATCGCGAGACGTGTGTATGACGGTTCCCCACAGATCACACTCTTGCCTCCTGAAATATAATCTCAAAAATGCCCACAGCTTCCTTTGATTGTACATACCACTCAATCTCCAAAGAATGAGAGGTGCAAGTTCTTTGACTTCATTCCTACTCAAGAAACTATAAAGTGTTTAAGAATATACTTCAGGGCCGGAGGGTTAGCTCAGTGGTTCCGGCACCTGCCTTGCAAGCGTAAGGACCTGAGTTCGATCCCCGGTTACCACATATAATGCTGGGCGTGGAGGCTCACGCCTGTAATCCCAGCACTCGGGAGGCAGAGACGGGAGGATTGCTGGGTTCGCGGCGGCTTGCCTGGGCACCATAGTGAGCTCAGGGCCAGCCTGAACTACAAAGCAAGACCCTGTCTCCAAAAAGAAAAAAAAGAAAAAAAAAGAATATACTTCAGACAGTCCTGTTTAGGGACCCAAACCCAGAAGGTTACCATTTCGTTTTGATTGGTTCTGGCTCCACGTATTATATCCAAGACTGAGAAAGATTTGTGAGTGTGTCTGAGACTCAGCATCGTCATCTTTGTAGATTTCTGGTTTATCTGACTGTCCTGAGTAAGGCTAGAAGGTGGGGGGTTCACTTGTGATATGTGCGCTACAAATAATAAGGGCGGGTAGGATCTAGGTGTTACTGTCATCAGTAATGATAAGATTTATTTTCACAGTGTGTCACTAAAATGTCTTGCAACCTCAGTTCATGTTTTCCTATTCCTGTACATTTATAATGTATATCTCTAGTTCCATCTTCTATGTCTACTTTTTATTGTATATTTCTATTTCACCAGAGGACTTGTTTAGCACAGAGGACTCATCACACATTAAACATGTTTCTGTTAAACATTGAATTGTTTATCAATATATTAACTCTTTAATAACAGAATTATCCATTTTAAAAGCCCACTGTGACAAAATACCTATTTGTTTACATGACATGCGTGTTGTAGATATGGGCATTCTTCTCGCTACCTCCTAAGCAGTAGAAGCACTAGCCTTGGGCTCCGGTAGTCTTTGGCTGACTCTCATTCTTGGGCAAAGAATGGCTCTCTACTGGGGCCAAGTAGACAGTGATCTGGCTGAGACACACGTCAACATTCTCATTTCCGGAGTTGACTCAGTTGATCTAGATCACTAGATGGGTGTCTCCATCCTCCCTCACTATGCCATCAACCCCCATCCTAAAGCTGTGCACTCTGCCAAAGGGAAGAACCTTCCCTAAAATGAGGCCTGCTCTTTAGTCACAGGTGTTCAAATAGCTGTGCTCTCTGCTAGGACCTCAAAATGAACTGTCAAGATCCAAATAGAAATTATATTCTCCATATAATGTGAAACTTCCTAATTAGTTATCCTAGAAGCATTATTATTATTATTGTTATTGTTATTATTATTATATCCTGAAGGATATTTTTGAAGGTACATATTAAGCAAAGAGAATTAAAATGCTAATGACAGATTTTTTAAAATCGAAACAACAAACATAAGTGATTAGAGTAGTAACACTGGCCACGTATAAATTTTAGAATTCAGATAACTGTCCTATACCCAAATATTATAGAGAATCTCATTTGTATGGCATAGCAAAAGACACAGTTTCAAAGCTATGTAATGTGAGCTAATCCAGGATTGTGATAAAGTCCTTCTAAACTTATTTTCTTCAGTGTTGCCATGAAAGGATGTTGGATTTTGTCAAAGGCTTTTTCATATTGAGATGACCATGTGATTCTTGTCCTTTCTTCTGTTTATATGATAATTTACTTTTATTGATTTGTGTATATTGAACCATCTTTGCATCCCTGGGATGAGGCCTACTTGGTAATGTTTTTTTTTAATTATCTTTTTATTTTTCCCTGCATTACATGCCAATATGTCATAATGATTGATTTATCAATCTTTTTTTTTTTTTGGTTGGACCCTTGTCTGGTTTTGGAATCAGGATAATGTTAGCTTCCAAGAATTCCTTTGGAAGTATTTCTTCCCTTTCACTTTCATTGAAGAGCAAGAGGAGTGTTGGTGTTAGGCCTTCCTTACAGGTGTCATAGAACTCTTCAGTGAATATATCAGGAACTGGGCTTTTCTTTCTTAGCAAATTCTTAATTTCATTGTCTGTTACTGTATTATTCAGGATTTTTAAACCTTCTTAGCTCAGTTTTTTTTAATTCACATGTACCTAAAAATTCTTTTGAATATCTTTAGAATTTTCCACCTTGTTGGCATACCAGTTTATGAGTAGTTGTTAATAATCTTTATTATTTTGGCATTGTATATTGTGATTTTACATTTTTTACTTCTAATTGCAATGATTTAGGTCTTTCCTTTCTTGGTTAGATTCACTAAGGATCACTAAGCTGTTTTGTTTATTCTTTCTAAAAGCTAATTCTTCAATTCATTGTTTCTTGGGGAAGTTGTCTCAACTTCATTGATTTGTGCTCAGATCTTTATTTATTTATTTATTTATTTATTTATTTAGCTTTTTTGAGACAGGGTCTCGCTTTGTAGTTCAGGCTGGCCCTGAGCTCACTATGGTGCCCAGGCAAGCCGCCGCAAACTCAGCAATCCTCCTGTCTCTGCCTCCCGAGTGCTGGGATGACAGGCGTGAGCCACCACGTCTGGCATTGGATCTTTATAATTTTCTTCCCCACATTAGCTTTTGGTTTGAATTATTCTTCTTTTTCTATGGCCTTGAGGTGCACTGTTAGATTATTTATTTAGCCCTGTCCCATTTTATGTGGTGGGTATTTTGTGAAGTGGATTTCTCTCTTAAGACTGTTAATTGTGACCCATAAGCTCTGGTATGTTGTACTGTTAAACTGAGAGTCAAAGTATATTTTTGGAGTGAGAAAATGAGATTCGGTGGTTCAAATTGATGCTATATATTCTGTTCTGATTCTTATAGTACTCTGAACATTAAAATTTACCATCAACTAAATAATGCTTAGTATAAAGCCCGGGATCCATTTATGGTCTATAGGTGCGACTGCTTAAACCCAGCTCTCAGGCCTTCTTCCTGAGGAATCTGGTCCATATCTATATGTGGCCTCTTTCCTATTTGAGGACACATGGGATACCTCCTATTGGCATTTTGTGTCTCAGTAAATACAAGAGTTATAGGTCTACATTTAGCCCATCACTGTGGTGGGGTAGCCACCAAATGCCTACTCATCTAATGAACTCAGTTGGACACCTAAAAATGAGCATATCAGGTTGTCCACACATTTGTCTCAATCACTTTCCCAGTCCTTGAAAGGGATTCTTCTCATGGACTTCAATATATACTTTATTACAGCATCCCTTAAATCTCCATCATGATTTCCCAGAGCCATGCTCCAGATGGACGTCTCTTTAACAGGCCAGTTTTTTGTTGCCTTTTTGTAACTCCCCATATGATCAAGCCATCAACCAACACCCATTATTTGGTAAAAATATTTTGGTAAAAATACAAATAGGTGGGCATGCAATTCATCTCACCAAAATGTTTATTAGGTATGCTTTTTTTCATCTAAGGAGTAATACAAAAATAAGAGAGTAAAAGATGAAAAGCTCTCTTCCAAGGTTACAGCAGGGAAACCATTAGGTAAGATGGGAAAGACAGAAACAGGCACTGATTTTGCAGCTCATATAATTAGGACACCTCAGAAATAGCATTGTAATAATGATGAATGTGCTCTGTCAGATTCACCCAGTCAATACCTTCCTATAGCTGCCTGGTAAATTCAACTCTTCATGTAGTTTTTATGGAGTAGGAATTTGAAGTGTTCTATTAGCTAGTGAGATATTAGTTACAGTTGTTTCCTTCCTCTTTCAGTCTAGTTCCAGGGCCCAGAACTCAGCTTCATCCTTAGGAACTTTCAGGTTGATGTGGTATAATAGTCATTCATTTGTGCTCGCTTCGGCAGCACATATACTAAAATAGTCATTCATTTGCTCACTGCTGGGACATACTATTCAACACCTGAAATTTAAAGAGAGGTCTATTTGGCCCATGGTTTCAATGAGTTCAGTCCATGGTAAACTGGCTCCAAGGCAGAAATTGCATGACGGAAAAGTGGAGGAAAGTTGCCCACATCATGGCAGCTAGAAAGCAAAGAGTAAAAAGAAGAGTTGGCAATAAGAATATACACTTTCAGGTCACTCGCTCAGTGATCCACCTCTTCCAACCAGGCCCCACTTGCTAACTGCTCCGTTAGCTATGAATTCACCAGAGAATTAATCTACTGATGAGAACAGTGTTCCCATTATCTAATCATCTTCCAAAGCCACACCTCTGAATACAGAGGACATTTTAGATTGAAACCACAACATATAGGGAGGGAAAAGCTTTTTAAAATTGTATTAGTGTGTGTTAGTTACATAGGATAACAGGTTTTGTTTTGGCATCTTAATACATGCATACAACATAAATTGGTGATCCCCTTTTCCTTTTCTTCACCTCTACACTGTTTTTTATTCTTGTCTTCCTTCTACTTCCCCATCATGATGTGGTTTATTTTTATTTTCATCAATCAAAGCAGCAATTTTCCATCAGTTCATCTTAAAACTGCCATCTATAAACAAAGTTCTTTGTAGGTCAGGTGAGAGCTATTGAGCATTATCTACATGGCAATAGAATCAGCTATTTGGGTGGTAGCTACCTCTTCATAAATAGATCCTTGCATTTCTGCAGCAGCATGATCCTGTATAAACCATTTCCATTTCATCGTGGAAATTTTCCAGGTACTGGCCTCCCCAGTAGTATGTTTCTCTGACATTGCCCAGGACATGATAGGTATTTCAGGTTTCGGGACTATACTGTGTCCATTAGTCATCAGGGTAGCATCCTAGTCTATTCAGGATGTTGTGCAATATACTTTGACAAATCCCATAAATTAACTAGCAGATGAACAGTAGACATTCACTTCCCACAGGTCTGGAGACTGGGAATATAAAGTCAAGGCACCACAGGATAGTTTCTTGGTTTATACATGGTGCCTTCTTATGTTGTGTTCTCACATGATGGACAAGGCAAGGCTGCTCTCTGGGGCCTCTTATAAAATCATCAATCCCATTCATGAGGAAACCACCTCATACATAACCCAACTGCTTCTCAACTGTCCCATTTCCTAACGCCATACATTGGTGATAATCCTTAAGCATACAAATTTGGTGAGACATAGACAGATCATAGCAGGCCATTCCAATTAATATCTAGTAACAATAAGATAGTAGATGTCTCTCAGTGGAAATGTTCAGTTCTAAAATCCCTGGTAATTGCCAGGTGGCAATCTAAGGATTTTGCCATAAGTCCCAGTCTATGTTTTCCACAGCGTTGTTATACAGACTATCTATACCACTTACCAATTCTGTAAATGACACTGATTAAAGTAGTAATCTTATTGTCCAACAAGTATAATATCCCTGTACATGTATTTAAATTCTACAAATCTTTTTCTCACTGTCATATCCGAGGTGCCTAGAACATCATTGCACACTGTAGATTCCAACAAATACTTTCCAATGAATGAATTTGGTAATATCTAGTAATTGTTATTGGTGAAACCTAGCTATTTCAGGAAGGAGACCAAGAGATGGAGAGAAGAGATGAAAAGAAAGACAAAGAAATTTTAAAAAGAATTAAAATGAGTTATGTCCATGTATCAATTCCCTAAGAGAAATGTAGCCATTATGTACTGCAATCAGGTACCAATAAAAATTAAAATTGTAACCATTTTATTGGCTTTGGTCAACATTTTTGAATTGGTGTTTGAATTGTTGAATTTCCCCACAAGAATACAAACACCAAGCTGAGGTATAGTAATGTGAAATGCTGAGTTCGAGGCTTGCCTGGGCTACATAGTGACCTCAGGGCCAGCCTGAACTACAAAGCGAGACCCTGTCTCAAAAAAAAAAAAAAAAAAAAAAACAATGCTCCTTTCACTGAACATAGATCATTCTCCAAGAAGTCTTTTTTTTTTTTTTAAGACAGGGTCTCACTTTGTAGTTCAGGCTGGCTCTGAACTCACTATGTAATCCAGGCAAGCCTTGAACTCAGCAATCCTCCTGTCTCTGCCTCCCGAGTGCTGGGATGACAGGTGTGAGCCACCACGCCCGGCAAGAAGTCTTTTTTTCTCGTTTTATTTAGTGCATATTGATTTTTTGAGATTTCATTTTGGCATATGTGTACATTTACACAATACACTTTGACCATTTCCATCCCCCCAGGATTCCCCTAGCTCTTATATTGTCCCTCCTACTGAGCCTCTTCCTTTTCGCTAACAGTCTCCCTCTGAGAATTCTTTGTAGAGCCCTCTTAATGTCTCTGTTCCTCAGGCTATAGATGAAGGGGTTCAGCATGGGGGTGACCGCTGTATACATCACTGAGGCTACCATGCCTTTCCAGGAAAACGTTGCATCAGAACTGAGGTACACACCGAGGCCTGTGCCATAGAATAAAGAAACAACAGATAGATGTGACCCACAGGTAGAAAAGGCCTTATATTTTCCATCAGTTGATGGGATTCTCAGGATGGATGAGACAATTCGGGTATAAGAGAAAAGGATTCCTGAGAAGGGAATGAAACCAAGAAGGCTGGTCACCATGTAAAGCAGGACATAATTGACAAGTGTGTCAGAGCAGGCAAGTGTGAGAGCCTGAACAAGTTCACAGTAGAAGTGTTTAATCGCCCAGCTGGCGCAGAAGGACAGACGCAGCATCAACAGACTCTGAATCAAGGAGTAGGACAAGCTGATGAGCCAGGACAGAACCACCAGCAGGCCGCACAGATGGAGGTTCATGATGGCTGGGTAGTGTAGAGGGTGACAGATGGCCACAAACCGGTCATAGGCCATCACAGTGAGGAGGAACGAGTCCATGACTCCAAAGACCATGAAAAAATACATCTGCGTGATGCAGCCTGCGTAAGTGATGGATTCGTTCTGTGTCTCGATGTTCACCAGCATCTTTGGAATCGTTGTAGAGGTGAAGCAGATGTCAGTGAAGGACAGGATGGAGAGGAAGAGGTACATGGGGGTGTGGAGGTGGGAGTCGGCGCTGACGGCCAGGATGATGAGCAGGTTCCCGAGCACCGTGACCAGGTACATGGACAGGAACAGTCCAAATAGCATAAGCTGATGTTCTGAGCTTTGGGAAAATCCCATAAGTAAGAATTTTAAAATATGTGTTTGATTTCCTGGTTCCATGTTGTCAACATTAACTAGACAATTAAGGAACAGAAAAACATTAAATAACACCAGTCAGGCTATAAATTCTCTGTGATTGTTTTTATTTCTTGAAGAGATCGCTTGAACATATAAACCACAGTATTATAAAACTTAAAATCCTACATTGTAATTTATTCTACAAAACATTTCATAATATTGAGCAATGCCTATTAGCCTCTGGGACACTCAACAACCCTCTTTATCTTTACTTTAAAATCACCAACTCTACAAATCTAAGAGGAACTCTGGACCGTGTGGATAAAATGATTCACACCTGCTAAAATGATTCTAGCACATATGAGGCCCGCTAAACCTAAGAGAAGGTCTGAGTCATTTTTCTTGAATGGAGAACTGAGACTAAGAATAGGGTCAAATGATCATGTCTGAGCCACCAAAAAATGGTGATAGCAGGAAATATGTGTGAAAAAAATACCACAGAATGCATTGGATGTAAATTTGCTTCTAAAGGGAAAGGAATAAGGAATAAATAATGGAGTAGGGAAAACGGGAGAGAAAAGAACATAGAAATGAAGAAAGGATGAAATAAAGGAATAAGAGGAAAGGAGGGGAAATGAAGGAAAAGAAAATGTTTTCATCAAACAATGTCAGGTTACAAATTAGAGTGTAGTGTAATTGGGACAATCAACATTCTACAGAAACAAATGTTTCCTGAATATTTGCCACATGACAAAATGCCCAGCACTCCAACTCTGAGGCAGGAGGGTTGCAAGTTTGAGCCCAGCCTGAGCAACTTAGAAATTTAGTGAGACCCTGTCTCAGAACAATAAAAGAAAGAAAAATCTAAGGAACAGAGATGTAGCTCAGCACAAAAGCCCTGAGTGCAATTCCCAGTATAAAAAAAAAATAGCATGAAAGGGCCAGAAGCATGAAACAGCATAGGATAGACTACAGGTAGCACTTTCCAATTGCTTAAGCAAAAGACACAGAAGAAAACACTGAAGAACGGAAAGGTGTTGGAGAACTGGGCAGAGACTATGACCAAGAGAACTGTGAAAATTATAATGTATAGAAAGTACATAAGGTTTTGGAGAGATTAAAATCACAAGTGTGGGGCCGGAGGGTTAGCTCAGTGGTTCCGGCGCCTGCCTCGCAAGCGCAAGGACCTGAGTTCGATCCCCGGTTACCACATATAATGCTGGGCGTGGTGGCTCACGCCTGTAATCCCAGCACTCGGGAGGCAGAGACAGGAGGATTGCTGAGTTCGCAGCGGCTTGCCTGGGCACCATAGTGAGCTCAGGGCCAGCCTG
>PVIC010028498.1:0-23181 GCA_004025085.1 Thryonomys swinderianus
AAAAAAAAAAAAAAAAAGAGGACAGTATAAGCTGAGTTTTCAAGATACTGTAGAAGAGCCAGATACTTTTTCCAGAGAAGCCAATCAAAAACCTGAATTGATACTACATCCTAACTTTCAGTAGCTGTTCAAATTATAGCATTTCTACCATTTGTTCCTTGAGATATAGTACTATTAGAATCAATTCTATACTTCATGCCTACTCTGGTGGGGCTCTCTCAAATGCTAGGCTCTCACAGCAACAGAAATCACCACTCATGGCATGTTGAGTCTTTATTTATAGAGCTCGATTTTCACTGTTTTGCTTAGAACCGGTGTTGAAAAAGGCTTGCTGAGCTGAGTCACCCACAGACTTGGGGGTAACCTATGGGGCAGAAACAGGCCAGCCAAAAGCAATGCAGAAAAAAGGCATAAAATTTTCCACAAAGTAGAATATACCTAGGTTTATTAGAAGAATCTGGCTCAAAAGAAAAAGCCCTTTCCACAAAGCACCAAAGATTCACACAGATCCCCATCCCACTCACACGTTCACAGAATACATTAAAGGTTTTATGAATCAGAAAGAAGGGAAAATAGAAGAAAGAATGTAGGAAGGGAACCATAGAGAAAGAGGGATCCGAGAAGGACCTTGGAATTTAGACAAACTAACAAATGAAATAAAATATATGACTCTGGATCATCTCTTGGAAACCAGAGCTAGTACGATACTAATAACAACTCATTTTCACCTGAACATACGACTGACAATCTGAAACCACTCTATATTATGGAAAAAATTAGAAAAATACAACTAATTCCCAATGCAGGGTAATGATTCAGCTGTTGATAATCAAATTAATGTAATCCATTAAAAAAAGAAAAAGAAACACTTAAAATTCTATTATCCAGGTAAGAGGCGAATTCACACTTAAAATATACTTAAACCGGCCAATATTGTATTTCCTTGATTTCTCAGCTAGCACAAGACTGGGTGGGGGGTTTTTTCCACTGTTTTTAATTGAATTCTTTATTGGTACATTTTATATACAGCTCACAATCACACACAACACTATGGAATTTGTACCAGTATATGACACAAGTTAATTCTCATTTTTACCCACATCCCTACCCACCCACGACCCCCCACTTATATACATGCTCTTCCATTTTCTTTCCGAATCATATTTATTCTTTCCCCTCATTACATTCCCACACCAAATTCCCTTTGGATATTTCCTATTTTACAAAAACTATCATACATTCTAGAACTCATTTACATCTACAGGTCTTCACACCAAAGAAAAGATCTGCTATTTGCTTATCTGTGATCTATTTATTTCACTTATTAGTGTGTCCTCCAGGTATATCCATTTGCACATAAATGAATGAAACTTGTCATTCTTTATGGCAGAGTAATACTCCATTTTATTTTTAAAAAACACATCTTCTTTATCCAAAGACTGGATGGTTTTGACATGTGCAGTCACAAATATACAAAAATTTTCTGAGGGAAGAATTAATATTCCATTATTTCCACATAGTCATCTGATTTCTAATAATGGAGAAACAATCACTAGTTTTTATAAGAAAGTCCAATATAAACATGAAAACAGAAAACTATTACTTATCTCAGAATTTATTTAATATGGCATAAAATGTCTTTAGGGATTCCTGATATTAGAACATCCATCTTTATTAGTCGAGCTACATATATTCTTACTGAGGAAATGGGAAGAAGTCATTGCCTGACAACTATATTCAACCAGCCCACATTAAAGGAAGAATGTGTATTAATACACAGATACACACGCATAATTATCATCACAGATGCATGGATATAAAATCCTGAGGCAAACAGAAATAATCAGGGAATACTGAGGTAGAAAAAAGATGAGTCAAAATAAAGATGGATGCTGTAGAATATTTGTTGAGAAAATATCATAGGATGGTATGTTAAACAAAAATGTTATCCACTATAACATTCCTAGGCAGGCATGGAGGCACACATCTGTAATCCCAGCACTCAGAATGCTAAAGCAGGAGAATCATGAGTTTGAGGCCAGCCTGGAATACACGGCAAGACTCTGTCTCAAAAAAAAAAACAATGAATGAGCATTCTTGCCAATATTAATGTGAATCTTAATTTATGTGAATCTTATTTGTGTGAATATTTACAGAAAGGAAAGGAAGATATACTGTATAGTTTAACAAGATTCTCTAATCATTATATTATCTTCACAATTATAATTACTAAATAACTTCCACTAGTGCTCGCTTCGGCAGCACATATACTAAATAACTTCCACTAAAGAATCTAAAAATAAAAATAAGAAAGCCATAATTCTGAAAATTTTATTAAGCAAGTTATCATTATGAAATTAATGTTATTTTTGGAGATTATACTTTCATAAAATATCTTCATAGAATTTCATATCAGAAATGGCAGCTATTTAAATTACTAATTCCACCACATGGAGAAAATACATCATTTTAAAGTATGTGAAGTAAATATGTACAAAAGAAAAAAGCCACATGTACCATTAAACTTGGTTTTTTGTTTTGTTCTGTTTTGTTTTTTTTTAGACAGGGTCTTGCTTTGTAGTTCAGGCTGGCCCTGAGCTCACTATGCAGCCCAGGCAAACCTCAAACTCAGCAAACCTCCTGCCTCTGCCTCCAGAGTGCTGGGATTACAAACATGAGCCACCACACCCAGTGACGTTTTTTTTTTAAAGTCTGCTTTGCAGAGAATTTAGCTCAGTGCTTCCAGTGCCTGCCTCACAAATGCAAGATCCCAAATTCAATCCCTGATACCAAAAAGAAAAAAAAAAAAACTAAAAGTCTGTTTCCTCCCTTGGATGGGCTTCATGAAGTTGAGCCTCCAGTGCTGAAAACACAAAGCTGTTATGTGAGCTCAGAGCAGAAGGCAGTTTCAGGAAAGGCTGGGCCAGGCAACCCTGGGCAGGACACTAAGCCATGTGACTTTGGGCTAATGTTACTGCAGCTCTCTGAACATGCTTTCTTGTTTGTAAAACAAACAGGAAGCTTGGGTTGTAAGTGCAAGACAACAAATACAGTGTTTAGTGAGTGTACAATGAGCTAAAAAAGGAGGAGATAAGAAATATCTGTCCTCCCCAGTAGGCAGAGATAATAAACAGGCTTGGTCCTCACAAATAGGTACCGTCTAATTTAAAAGTTCCAATTATCTATGCAAGGTAGCACACACACCAGTCACCCTAGCTGCTCAAGAGGCTGAGGATCACCCAGAATTCCAAGCCACTTTGTATAACAAAGAGAAGCCACTCCCCAACCCCAGGCCTCAGAAAAAAGTGCAAGTCACAGTTTTTGCACCAGCCACTCTCACTAGGTCTCCAGGTCTCTGTGGGACCACAGATGAGTATGGTTCATGTCCATTAACTGTGGCCACCACCCTATAAGTGGAGACCGCTATTAAACAGAAGAGGCATTTAACATGGAATAAAAGCACTCTACATAAAACAACTAAAAATGTATTGCCTCATAAGTGATTGGTTGCTACTGAAAAGTGATCACATCATTCTAGCCAGGATACGCGAAGCTTCATGAAGTCACTCTTCCTATAGGAACACCAAAGAGATTATTCCTAAAACCTCATTTAGAATTTTTTTTTGCCAGAAACAATACAATCAAGAATTAACAAAATCATCTCCTGAACAACATAATTAAAATTTTGGATAAAATTATACCATATCTGGCCTCTGATTCTAAAGGATTCTGTACATAAAAGTTAACCCAAGGGGATCGTGCATATATTATCTTCCATGAAAAACATACAAAATGTTCAAACATACAGAACAATGTAAAAAATTGTACAATGGACACTCATATCAACTCTGTAGATCATGGATTCGATTTGAAATGGAAAGTTCTAGAAGCTTCCAAAAGAAAAGGTGTACCATGGGTCTCCATACCCACCTACCCTACACAACCAAGTGCAATGTCAATGTGAGTTTTCCTTGCTGACTTGCCACTCAGACAGGAAGAGCAGCCACAGCTCTTCCTTCTCAGAGCACCCAGGTCTTCCTTAGAGGCCCTGCCACCCACTTCGCAGGCAAAGGCCAGATCAAATGAGTCTCTTTAAAGCTCTATAGTCTATACATAGGCTGGAAATAGTTCAGGAAGCTGGACACAGTGGAACACACAAGTAATCCTAGCTTCTTGGGAGGCTAAAGTGAGAGGATGGTGATTTGGAGAGACCCTGTCTCAAAATAAACAGAGGGGGTAGCTCAGTAGAAGAACACTACAGCATGCCATTTCCCAGTACTGGAAAGAAAAAAAAAAGTGGAGGGAAGGTAAAGTTAGGGGCTTCAGGAAACCACAGATTCCAATGTTTGTGATGAACACCTAATCATTTGAAACCCTGCACCTTCTTCTGTGTTAAGGGAATAAGAATGTGTGCCTTCTGAAAGCCTATGCCTCTCACCCTCCCCAGTGCTGGGGATCAAACCCACAGCCATCTCCTTGGAAAGAATTTTAGGAATAAAGAAGATCAACATGAAAGCAGCTGCAAACCACAAGGCACCATGCAATTATAAGGTTCATTCTGTATCTTTGTTTCAAGAAATGTCAGTGTTCTAAATATTGCCCTCTGGCCTGTGTTATCTATCAAAAGCAAATCATAATGATCAAAACTGGCAGCATGCTCCACACCAGCCCGGTCAGCCCCATGTGCCTCCTTTCCCAGAAGACCTCCTCAGGTGCTGAGTGACAGGACCCCTCTCAGGAGCGCCCCTCTGCTGCCATCTCTCCACAGTCCTTCGCCAGCACTCGCGCGTTCACAGGAGACAGCATGACTGCACAAGGCCTTTTGAAAGTTCCAATTTGGCTTGCAGACTTTCCATAAAGGGCAGATTTCATCCAGAATCCTCTCTGTGTCAAACACTAAAATCATCAAGGAAGCAAGAAAATTCAAGGGTACCTCCTATCCTGTGTCCACAACCAGAATTAAGGTTACTCAGGGGGAAACAAAATTGAGACATGAAAGGGAAACTCTAAGATATCCCACCTATTGCTTAATGATTTCAGGAACCTATTTTACACTATCTTTTCCTAAAAACAAGGAACAAATTCTAAAATACCAACAGATTATAAATCCTTTTCTTGTAGCAAACCAAATCATGGAGCAAAAGAAAAATAAACTGTACTTCTTTTCATGTTACTTTGTATATAAGTAATTAAGTGAGAATTTTTAGTCTGGACTCTTGTATCAACAACAAAGTATCTCTATGCCATTTAGAGATGCACGTCCCATGTCAATGCACTGGAGGCCATGTGCAAAAAATTAAATAAATAAATAAAGCCCTAGGGTCACGTGAGCTAAAAGCAAAATGAAATGTCCAAAAAGTCATAGCTGGGACCAAATCTCATGTTTCCAGAATTTCTGTATTTGACACAGCATTGCAACTAGCAACTGTGATATGAGAGGTATATTAGTTACAATGTTTCAGTCCTGCACTAGTGATATTACTTTGTACATTTCAGTTACATTCTATCAATTGCCCCTTTGCTTAAAGAGGGCCTTAAAGATTATCTGTACATATTACTAAATTTGAACAGCTTCTACACATCCATTACAGTCTCTTTAGTAAATAAGAGCAGATGTTTTTGAGCCTGATGATGTTCACATAGCAATCCAAAACGAAGCCAGGCACTGTGGTGCACACCTATAATCCTAGCATCTTGGGAGGCTGAGGCAGAAGGATTGTAAACCTGAGCGCTGCCTGGGTAACATAGTGAGACCTTGTCTGGAAATACAAAATAAAAGGAGCTGGGATTGGAGCACAGTGGCAGAGACCCTCTGGGTTTGATCCCCAGTACCATTAAAACAAATAAAGATTCCAGCAGGAAATGCTGAAGAATCCACTGAGATGACAGCTCCACCTTGTTACTTTGTTACCTTTAAAATAGTCATTATGTATAATTGAACCCATGATTTCTGAGAAAGGGACTTCAAAAACTGATGCTTTGGCTTTTCATTAAAAGAAAAAGCTTCTGAGAGTAGATAAGGAAAATAAATATCTGCAAAAATCTGAACAGAGCTCAAAGCATGTGACTGCCCAAGCGATGGTAAAATATAAGCCCATGACCTGATGAGTGGGGACAGAAACACAGACCCCCTGTGACGACAAGGCCCTGCCTTCAGCATGGACAGGCCACCAGCAAAAACAGAACCAGGATCCAAGTCTCAGGAGCTGGCCCGGCATCTGCACACTACCCAGTGCTCACTCGGGCAAGATCTCACCTGTGTGACTTTTGCTGCCCAGGACGTTCACGCACCTCCACGCCCCAGCGCACAGCGGGCCAGGAAAGCATCCACTCCTGCTTTGCCGACACCGAGTGTCCAGAAAGGACACCAAAGTCACAAGGGGAAGATCTCCCCTTGCCATCATCAATAAGCAGGGGGACAAGGGAAAAGCCTCAGCAGACACTCAGGGAGCTTCCAAGAGATAGCCTCAGAGCAGCAGCAGCAGTCTTCCACAGCTAGGCCTGCTCCTTGGATACTACTCTTTTCCACTTATTTTCTCCCTAAAGCCCCTCTCAACATTCACTACAACCTCAAATCAATTGGATAAACTGGTGTAGAGAACAAACTAGGAATAGGAAGTTCAAGGACTCTGTCCCCATGACTTCGTGGGGGAATAGGTTACCAGGAAGGGCTGTAACATCTCCTTGGATCCTCATTACAATCGCACATATGGGGTATAGTAACCCCATTACACAGCAGAGGAAGCTCAGGAAACACTGACAAGTGACCCAAAATGATGCTGTGAATGATAGAACCAACGGAGTCCGGATACCAACGGATACCCAACACCTAGGAAGAGGGCTCCCCAGTGGGCAGACACAGAGGTTCAGCCAAGAGAACTTTCAAAGCCCTGGCACACACTCCCCCAAAGAGGACCTTCAAAAAGACCCAAGGAGATCTAAGAGGTAGAGAAGAAGGTCACCCAAAAGTTAAAAATAGACGTTTACGTGTAGAGTCCCATTGTGCTAAAAATCCAACCTTCTCATACAAATGGCCCTTAAATGAACCTGGTCTCCTATAGCATTTGGCCAGCTACAAAATTCCATCTGTTCCTCTCTTCTGACAATGCTGGGTTCTGTAACTGCTGTTCCATGCACCTGACATTACCATGTAAGTTTTAATGAGCTACCTTTTGTCAGCATATGGGCAATTTCAACACTGACACAACTAATCACACTGCCCTGCATTATTTTCCTCATTGAAGACTCAGAATCATTCCACAAGGGTTACTAATACCATTTACTTTTCCACTTTCATTTCAGGCGAAAGTGGCCCATAAACACTCCTTTTGTTTCTCTTAACACTTAGAGAGAGACTCAAGGTAAATCCCACCATTTTTGTCTCTATAGGGAAGAGAATTTTAGTTTGGTAAGAAAGAGAACGAGGAATAAAACAAGTATACAAAGTAGAGGCTCATGTTTGTCCTAAGAGTGACAAGATCAAAAGAATGTATCTGTGTGTCTGTGCAAAAGAGCAGCCAGACACAGATCCGCCATCGTTGGAGGCTGGACAGCTGCAGCAGGCACTTTAAGACAACTAATGAGGAAACTCCACGGCATATGGGCCTCCCTGTCCCTAACACAGGACCGGTTTTACAAGGCCCACTCCAGTAATGTGGAGTAGTTCCTGTCTGTAAGAACTAAGTATCTAGTGGGGATCTAGAAGAGAAGTCAGCCCCACAAACACCTTCCTTTTCACAGGCTCAGAACCTGGGGCTGCTGCACCTGAAATGGCCTTGGCCGTCCCTGTGCCTCTAGGCCACACTGCTAACACTCATTACTTGGCTGCCAGGAACGCAAAATACAGCGATGACCCAAAGAGACAAAAGCTCTGCTTGCAGCACAATGAGCATACAGTCCTGCACTCTAGAAGCTCCAACACCACTAGGCAGGTATTCGATGAATGTCTGTTAAATGCATAAATGATGTAATACAGTTATCCACTCAGAATTCTGCTGATTTACTAATTGTGAGCTCCCAAGAACAGAGGTTCAAACAGCTCCATGTCTAGAGCAGCTCACTCTTTACAGGACAGGTGCCCAGTGGACAAAGGTTCAAGCTGTCCTCCTGCACCATCCAACAACTCTCTTGGTACCCTCACCTAAAAAGGCTGGTGGATATCTCCCAATGACAGGTTCCAGCTCTGATTCTGCAACACCAGCTAACCCAAGGGGTGTCATATCATTCTCAAAATCATGTAAATTTTCATTGTGACCAAACATCATTCCAAGAAAGGGGATAAGCTGGCCACCAGTTTCCTCAAAGGATCATAACTATAAACACAGAGATTTCAACTAAGTACAGTTTAAATCTCATTGAAGGCATCAGCCAAATACCTACATTTAAAGTAGAAAGGAAAAAAAAAAATCACCAAAACCAAGTAAGAAACAGTTGTATAAACTGTGATATATCAACCCATGACTAAAAATTACACAAGACGGGGCAGAGATTTAGCTCAGTGGTTCCAACACCTGCCTAGCAAGTGCAAGGTCCCTGGTTCAATCCCCGGTAACCATATACAACAATACGGGGTGTGGTGACTCATGCCCACCAGCAATCAGTACCACATACCACAGTGCTGGGCATGGTGGCTCACACCTGTAATCCCAGCACTCAGGAGGCAGAGGCAAGAGGATTGCTGAGTTCCAGGATTGCCTGGGCCACATAGAGAGCGCAGGGCCAGCCTGAACTACAAAGCAAGACCCTGTCTCAAAAAAAAAAAAAAAAATTATAACAAGAAACTAGCATAAACCTAACAGACTACAAAAATAGATTCCCCAATATTATATGTGATTGTGAGATGTATATAAATTGTACCAATAAAGAATTCAATTAAAAAAATGTACACCATGACTCAAAGCAGGAAGGATTGATAGGTTTTACATAAATTTTTATAATTTTTTATGTTAAATTATTTCTCTAATAAACAAAGAAAAATGTGATTTGGCTAACCAGCTAATTCTGTTACAAAAATAAAGATCCATTGTACCCATGGACAAATATGTAAGGAATCCCTTGCTCTGCTGCCAGTGAAATTAGTTTGGGCCTGGCCTGTACTCTTCAGTCTTTTAATTTAGGACACAGAAACAATTTTCTAAGCTAATAAGCAAAAAATAATTTAAAACCAGCAGCCCAGAAGAAAAAGGTCTATTCATGCACTATCAATCACAAACTCCCTCCATTTCTCACTATATTGGATAGCTTCTTGTTTTGGTTTGTTGTTATTTTTGCTTTTCCCTGATTTTTCTACCTACTACACAAACTACTTTGGTACAAAACTATTGCAATTCATCACACAGCACAGAAAGCCATGTTATCATTCAAGAGAGTCAATATATTTTAAATCTTACATATCTTTAAATACAAAACTAAATTGTAACTCCCACATACACATGATTGCACACACAATTCTTACTGTATAAGTTTTATAGTTTAGCCTCTTAGCCTTTTCCTACTTTGTTTCAAGGTTTATTAGAATTAATTCTCCAACTGCAAATGGAATAAAGAAAAAGATATACAGTATTTGTATGCTCAGCAGAGTCTGAATACTCATTCCTTTGGCATGTAACTTCTATATTCTTACCCCACACCAGCTGGGATTCCCAATTAGTCTCCTCTTCAAGAGCACTATTTATTATCATCAGGGACAAATGGATGCAATTACTTCTTTTGAGACGTGACAAGTTTCTGACCCTTTGCAGAAAAGAACAGTTCACTGGCAACTATGGGGGGTGATCTTTAGATGGCACACCAAAAGACAAAAAGAAGGAAAATTACAACCAGTAATTTAAAAGAAAGTGTAGAAAGGGGAAAGAATTCAAAGAGTAGAAAGCCAACAACAGGGGCCAAAACACATCCCATCACCCAAAGGTGCCGTCCACATTAAAAAATAAAGCATTCTCCCTTACCAAGATAAATACCAATTTGCAAAGCTAAATCAAAAAATTGCAGCCAGCAGTTTGCTCTTTTTAAGATGCCTGAGCAATTATGAAAAGAACTAGAAATGATTTTAATAATATGACTGGTTTTTGAACTGGTGAGTCAGTGGATATATCTAACATCAAAACCAAGATTATTCAATACATTCTTTTTACAATTCAGAAGAATGCTACAACTCACCCATAAATCACTACGATTCTAAAAAAAGAGACAACCCATTTGGAAAAGGATGGGAGGAGAAAGGCAAAAAATGACTCATAACATCCAACAACTTGTATCCTCCAAGCCATAACAAGAATATAATAACACTGCAAATATCTCACTAGCATTAGAATGACCTTACAGGGTGTGTGTGTACGTGAGCACACACACACATTTACCTTTTGAGCTAAAGTCTAGGACTATTCATCAAAAGAACTTGCAGATACCACAATGCCGGATGTGGTGGCTCACGCCTGTAATCCCAGCACTCGGGAGGCAGAGACAGGAGGATTGCTGAGTTCGCAGCGGCTTGCCTGGGCTCTATAGTGAGCTCAGGGCCAGCCTGAACTACAAAGTGAGACCCTGTCTCAAAAATTAAAAAAATAAAAATAAAAAATAAAAAACAAAAGAACTTGCAGAGCCAGAGATTTAGCTCAGTGTCCCTGAGCCTGCCTAGCAAGCACAAGGTCGCTGGTCCCCAGTAACCACATACAACGATATGGGGTGTGGTGACTCACGCCCACCAGCAATCAGTACCACACCTCGCTGGGCATGGTGGTTCACGCCTGTAATCCCAGCACTCAGGAGGCAGAGGCAGGAGGATTGCTGAGTTCGAGGCTTGCCCGGGCTACATAGTAAACTCAGGGCCAGCCTGAACTACAAAACAAGAACCTGTCTCAAAAAAAAATTAAAATTAAAAATTAAAAATTAAAAAAAGAACATGCAAACTCGACTATTTCCATACATCTGAGGAACTCTTAAAACTCAAGTCCACCCATTTAAAATCCTATACTTGGGGATGCTGCCCTTTCATAAATACAAATTTTTTTTTTTTTTTTTTTTAGACAGGGCTTTGTAGTTCTTGCTTTGTAGTTCAGGCTGGCCCTGAGCTTACTATGTAACCCAGGCAATCCTGGACTCAGCAATCCTCCTGTCTCTGCCTCTCGAGTGCTGGGATTACAGGCGTTAGCCACCACGCCTGGCACGTGGTATGTGGTACTGATTGCTGGTGGGTGTGAGTCACCACGCCCAGCATTGTTGTGTGGTTACTGGAATCGAACTCAGGACTTTGCACTTGCAAGGCAGGCACCAGAACCACTGAGCTAAATCTCTGTCCCTAAATACACATTTTTAAATACAAGTAACAACATTTTAAATTTAACAGGAAAAATATTTCCTTTCATTCACCACAAAGCTTACAATTGTCTGTGACAATTTTCAGATGGATGTAACAAAATAAATGTTTTGATGTATCTGAGGCCTGCATCTACAGGAATGGCCTGATGGAGCATCACAGCATTTTCCTCTGTCTACTGTCCCTTCTTTCCTCCCCTCCCATTTACCACAAATTATCCATGAGACCAGAAGAAAACACACTTCCACACATTTGTATTACACAGTAACCTACTTCTCTTCCCTGAAAAGACTACATGAAGTGTCTGAGTAGCCCTGGAGCCTCTTGGGTCCTCTCATCCAGATAGTTAGGCGGAATCTCTCGCTCAGACATTTCCTCCTTCCTCAGCAGGGGAACCTCCTTCCCCCATGAAAAGGTCCTGGCTAAAGGGCAGGGGATAGAACTGGAGGCTCAAGTGAAGTATCTGTCATCCTGGGCCCAACGGCCCTAACAATGCTACCCTGAAGCCACAAGCCAGCTGGCCAGCCTTTCAAAGCTTACTCTTTGGTGACAACACTGCCAGCAGCACATGAACTGCTCCTCTGTTTTTAAAAAAAAAAAGGCAGGGCCAGAGGGTTAGCTCAGTGGTTCCACTACCTGCCTCACAAGCTCAGGGTCCTGAGTTCGGTCCCTGGAAACCACATACAATGCTGGACGTGGAGACTCACGCCCACCAACAATCAATACCACATACCACAGTGCCAGGCATGGTGGCTACATGTAATCCCAGCACTCGGGAGGCAGAGACAGGAGGATTGCTGAGTTCGAAGCTTGCCGAGGCTACATAGTGAGCTCAGAGCCAGCCTGAACTACAAAGCGAGACCCTGTCTCGAAAAAAAAAAAAAAAAAGGCAGTATTGGTTCCTTGACTAAAACATAGGAGAGTTAACATATAAGTAAGCCTTCACCTACTTCCTCAAGCAGTTGCACTCACTGAGAAAATGTTAAGTTGGGCTCTATTATGGAACACAACTAATAGTTCAGTCAATCTGGTGTAGTAACCATCAAAGCAGGGATGCACTGAGCTGCTCCCATCAGCAGGAGGAAGGAGGGTGGCCAGGGCATCTCACATCAGCAATTAAAACCACACACAAAGTGCTAAGAATGCCATATACTTTTCAAAAGACTTCTGCAAAAACCTAACACTTTTCACAAGCGGTATTACAAAGCAGCTTCCTTGAGTTTTACCAAAACAAGAATTCAGGGCCTCCTGAAAGAGTGGAAAAGAGCTCCTCCCCGGAATCATCCAGTAAAGTACTGCATACACACAACCCAAGAAACAAACCACAGAGAAACCTATTTCTACATTTCAATCAACAGCTGAATTTGGTTTTTGGAAAATGTGTCTGTTTTTATTAGAAAGTTTTCTGTTTCCTCTCCAATTTGGTTGGTGTTTTCATGTCAAGTTTTTCCTTTTGGCCAAATAGTGTTTATTCACATATTAATGAAATCATGTTAGACCCTCGAAAGCCAAAAAAGCACAATTCCAAAAAAGCAAAAAAATAACCTGGGAAATGAGTGTGAGAAAGGAGCCATCACTGCCCCACCTGGCCTGCTACAGCCGCCAGCTGGCGTGGTTCCCTCCCCGACTTGCATTAGGACGCAAATATGTGAGCAGACCCACAATCCCTGGCCCCGCACCAACAAATGTCTCCAGACTTGTGGATCCCAGGCTGTTCATCCCATGGGAGGGGCTGCCTACCACGTTTCCCCACAGAAAGCTCTTGTATTCTGCTGACACGGCTGTTCTACAGTTTGCACGGAGCACTGCTTTCCCCAACTAGAGGACAGCGGGAAGCACTGGGTAGTAACAGACAGCGGCGAGAATGTAAAAGATCCGAGTTCTGAAGCCAAAATTTCAATCCGCGACCCTTACTGAACAATGACTCCCCAAAATAAAAACAATGCAAGTATATATAATGGTATCCACTGGACAGTGCAAATCAAAACTAGATCAGTGTCTTGAAATCCAAGTGATACAGCGCCCATTTAAGCTGGCAGCCGCGCAGGAACTTTAAGAGAATATTCTATTCATTTTTTTCCCTTTCAAACTATGTTATGTGCTTTTTTTTTAAATGGATTTTACTTTTTCATCCTACTCTGTAGGAAATGAGCACTGGAAATTCCACATATGTTTCCAAAGCATTTTCTGATTATTTTAATAAAAAGTTGACATCCAACTTAAAGAATTTGCTCCACATGAATTTTGATTGAAGATAAAATGTAAAAGCAATACAGTGGAATAATTCAGCATTAAAATTGTTTTTAATTTTTTTCACGCTGCATGCAAATGGATATGTTGGGGGATTTTTTTTTTTAAGTCTGACATAATAAAGAGACACAGGTTTCTGATCCCTTCAATTTTGGGGTCTCTATGAAGCAACACTGGAAAACAAGTTGATTCATCTAATGCAAGCCAGTAAAACAATTCCACATAGTTACAAGACATAAAATTCCAAATGACCTTAAAGCACAGCCCCATAAACTCAATGTGGACAAAGCTACACTACACAATAAAGTCAAAGATGACACACTGAGGGTGGAGGTCGGCAAGTGGCCAAAATTGAACACAACAGTACAACAAACCTTTGATTTTTTTTATTCTTAAATGTTCAGGTCAGGTCTCAGCAAGGTTTATATAAAAAGGAAAAACAATAATAGGCTTCCTGAATGCAAACACATGTGCCCAAGCAAACACAACTCTCTACCCAGTCACTCAGTGGGAAACTCTGGGCCCTTTAAATTAAAAATCTGTAGAGAAGGTGTGTTCATAGGGATCAGTCTGAAGACACCTCAGATTAAAGGACTTGTGCCATCCTCTGGGCAGCAAGAACTTACCACTCAGACTGCAGGAGCTACAGCGGATGACAGGTGAGCGCTGTCACCTAACAAACAGCTCCACTCACCGTACTGAGGAAGCACCAAACCTTGAGTTCCCAGACTCAGAGAACAAGTGTGAGTCAATTTCAGGGCTGCAAGAAGAGGTGGACCCCTCGCGCTCTGCTAGCACAGGTGCAAGATTGACACAGCAAAACCGCACGGGCACAGTAGAAACGCCTGCAATTCAGATAATGCATGAACGCCCGGTGCTATGAATAGAACAGCAGCGATACCCAGAGGTGGGGGCCACTGGTAGACCAGGGAATGAAGTCTAATTCAATGTTAACAAATTCAAATCACTAGGGGAAAAAAGTTTTCTCACAGATACTTTCTCCTTTCCAGCAGTCTGTCTGCAGACTGCACTGGGTCTGCCAGTTTAAATCTAGGGATTGCTCCCAGTCGAACCCTGCACTTGTATTTTCTGCCTTTGGGTGCACTTAGGAAACAGCAACGCCCTCATCATCTTGAACTGGTCAGAACAGTCACAACTAAGCACGCACGGCCCGAGAAATATTCTCTACTTCCTTCTATGGGACACTCATATTTCAGGATACACCTTGCAGAGCCTCAAATTTGAAAAAGAAAAATAGAAAAAATGTCCACTCTATGGAAATCTGAAAAGGCAGCTCACACCGCACCACAACTGCTAGTTTATTCCCTTCTTCACCCTCAAAGTGTTAAAAAGGAAAACATAAAGTCAACACTAGCTCCTCCCTGCTGATGAAAATTGGCACGAATAAATTTACTTTCTGGCTGCCAGCCCTCACAAACCGTTACCAAAAAAAAAAAAGTTCACCATGCTGAACTGCTCCAAATATAAATCCAAGCCCAGCCAGCCTATCCCCACCGCACTATATTAGTGGCCTTTTCAGGGTGAGCCAGTTGCCTACTAAACATATATGAAACATTTCACATTCTGGAACTTCAGTATTTTTTTTAAGACCTAGCTAAAACTTATGACAGTTGAGCACATGATCTCCACCATTAACAGCAAATAAGAAGCCGTATATAACACTCCATGAAATCACTGTGGCAAATCTGTCAGAAACCCTAAATATGCTACGACGGGAGAGAGGCATATAAACGTGGCCTGAGGGAGGAGGTTTCACGATTCTACCCAAGCTTCACATCCCAACACGCACGAACAATAGTAGTACTATCTTCCTCCGGCTATGACAGGGCTTGGTGGACGCCAGGATGCCTGAAACATCACCGAGATCAAATCCCAAAGTCGAATGACAAGTTTTGCATTAAAATAAGGGCAGCAGGCATCGTCAGGCCGTCCCCAGCCGAGGAACGTGGTCGCGGCGGGCGCACCGCGCCGCTGCACCAAGGACGCCGGCTCCCGGCGAGGGCAGCGCGCACCTCCGCGCGGAGGCTGTTCCCGGGCGGCCCGAAAGGTTGCTCCATCTTGCGTCCTACGCGGCGCCCCAGGCCCCGCCGCAGCGCGCGGGGGGGATGGCGGCACCGCGACGCCCGAGCCAGGAGGGCGGGGGCCGCGCGCGCACGCACGGCCGGGGACCGCACCTCGCCCGCCCGCCCGGGTCCCCGCCGCCCTCCGGGTGACAGCCGCACGGCTCGGCTCGGCGCGGGCGCGAGGGGAGCGGGACGGGGCCTGTTACCTTCCGAGAGCTCCAGCTCCAGCTCGGCCAGGCGGGCCCTCACCTCCAGCGGCAAAGCCATGCCTTCCAGGCTGCGGTCCGCCATGCTCGCCGCAGACGCCCCCGCCCTGCCGGCCTCCTCTTTGTTCGCAGGCGGAGGTCCTGGCAGCCGCCCCTCGAGCCCCGCGGAACCGCACCGAGGAGGCGGCAGCGGCGGCGGGCGCGCGGGCGCGGGAGGCCGGGCGGCGGCGGGCGCGCAGGGATTTCTCCTCCTCCTCTTCCTCCTCCTCTTCCTCCTCCTCCTGCCCTCAGCGCCTCCTCAGCGCGGCCCCGCCACGGCAGCCTCGCGCCCGCTCCGCGCGCACCCACGCGCGCCCCGGCCGGCTCCGCGGGTTCCTCGGTCCGCGCCCGCCGCGGTCACGGCCGCTGCTCGCTGCTCCGCGGCCGCCCTGCCCCGCGGGAGCGCCGCTGCGCGCGCACGGACGGCAGAGGGCGCGCGGGGGCGGGGCGCGCGGGGACGCGCCGGCGGGACGCGCGCACGGGGACGCGCCCAGGGTGGGGGCTCGGGGATAGGGGATCAGGGGCCCGCAGCGGGCCCGCCAGAGAGTCCGCAGGGCCGCCGGCCCGAACTGGCCGGCTGAGCAGTCCTGGATCAGCGGCGGCCTCGCCGACCGGCCCCAGCGCCTCGTCTTTCCCGGGCTTAAGGTGGAAAAAAACGTGTGTGTGCATATATATATGTATGTATGTATGTATGAACGTGTATAGATATGTATATATATGTGTGTGTGTATATATGTATATGTACACCCATCCCCCGAGCCCCAGATTAATGTGCTTGTTAAAACTTAAAGTGCCGGGTCTTTGAAGGCTGATTTTTTTTTCAATGAATATTTTAAGAAAGGGAGCTGAAAACTCAGCATGGCTGAGTACTATGCTAGAAGTTTCTAACTGTGGATCTCGTACCGACTAGGGTATGACCTTGAGCTTCCGCCTGGCTCCACTTTCCCCATCTCTGAAAAGGTGATGGGGAAGACAGTTGAATCGCCTAATTCCTGAACTCCACATCGGCCCCGAACAACCTGTAACGGCTTTATCACGCACCAACCTAACCGAAGCATCCAGCCCTTCTTGGACTGCGCAAACTCCTGTCCTCCAGACAGGTCTTGAAAAAGGTTTGTCTCCTACACCCTAAGCCACGACTGCCTTGCGATTCCAGCCTGCTTTTCTCTTTCACAGCGCAGTTTTTTCTCCCTGTTGGATCATCAACTCCAAAAATACCAATGGCACCTCTGCAGGGCTGATACAAATTGGCATCTCCAATTCTGACGGTCCTGTGAGTGTCATGTCTCCAGCGGTCTACTGGATAATCTTACCTAGCTGTCCCAATACTTAAACTCCACAAATCTAAAACTAAACCAGCTTCCGACTTTCAGGATCCATTTCCAGCAACTGCCTCCACTTTGTTCAGTTTCCAGGCTTTCTTTAGTCACTATGACCAGCATCTTCCTTGGTCTTCACACATCTACTTCCCAGCCCTCTTAAGATTATCACCTGACATCCGTGTGTGTGTGTGTGTGTGTGTGTGTGTGTGTGTGTGTGTAATCAAACTGAAGCCCTTCACATGCTAGGTGAGCTTCCTACCACTGAGCTAGATCCCCAGCTCTATCACACAAAATGCTGGTTACCTGGTTATTTTTCTAGTACTACAAAGACTCTTCCCAGGCCAGTTACTCCCTCCTGCCTGGAACTTTCCGAATACCCTTTGAAAGTGCCCCAACAGCACCCATTACCTAGTGTGCCAGGGTTGCCTTTCTGTGGAATCCACTCCCCATTCAAAGATGGGCCGTGATACTTCCTGCACCTTCTACCAACGCAAGTCCCTCTTCTTAGCCCAAGACTGGAGGCCCCATCGGATGCTGCTGCAGATTCTCCTCTCTATACCTTTGTTCCTGAAGACCCAATGGCTAGGACCAGGGATTTAGCTCAGTGTCTCCGACTCTGCCTGGCAAGTGCAAGGTCCCAAGTTCAATCCCTGGTACCACATACTACAGTGCCTGGTGTGGTGGCTCATGCCTGTAATCCCAGCACTCAGGAGGCAGAGGCAGGAGGATTGCTGTGAGTTTGAGGCTTGCATGGGCTACATAGCAAGCTGAGAACCAGCCTGAACTACAAAGCAAGACCCTGTCTCAAAAAAGAAAAAAAAAGCACAATAGCTAAACTTAAGTGCCTTTGCTCTGGTGGCTTCATCCTAGACTCCCTGCCTTCCTTCTCTGCCCACACCCTCCAACAGCCATCCCTAACATCAACTCCAAGAATCCTCTTCCCTCCCTTATTTTGTTCCCATAGTATGTTGGCCTCACCATATTTGATCTTTTATCTTCATTAGCCTGTGTAAGCTTCCTGAAGACAAAGACCAAGCCATATTCATCTTCGCACTTCCTATCAATTGAACAACAGAGGGATTGTGCCTACTTCTTGTAGAGATCTGTCTTTTCACTGGGGAATTGTGAGAGAGAAGCGGGCAGTTAGCAATGATGAGTTTGAAAATCATCACCCCCAAAGTTCTTGGTGCATTAAGTTCTATTCTGTGTGCTATAACCTGATATGTGTCTATGTGTGTCCTCTCTCAAGATCATATTCAAACCCAGTGGACACGGGAGGTCACACATGTGTGGTCCCACCACATCTCCTCTGTTCTCTTGATAAGCAGACCAGCCACTGGTCTGATGAAGAAAGTTCTGCAGATCTCAGACAAACCTTTATGTTGTAGATGAAAGATCTTAGACAAACAAAAGATAGTAAAGTGAGGATTCAAATCCCAGTCTCCAAAATGTTGAGTTCATTTTGTTATAGCAAACAAATTTTTTCACAAAAATTGTGAAAACAGATATTCCAAACAATAAATAGTACCCATTCAGTTTAGGGCAAGTTGAGTCAACATGAAAATATATATTACCATTTTAATAAATTGGGTGGATTGTAATCCTTTATATATGATGTAATAAGTAAAATTGGATCCACAGGCTTGTATTTTGCATTAAACACATTAATTACATAATTAGATTTTTAAATTGGTAGTTCTTCAGTTCAGCAGGCCTTTGTGTAACTACACAGTATACTTGGGAGCCGTGAGTTTTCAGTTCTTGACTAGTATTTCCAATAATCTGACATCCTACCATATCCTCAAAACTCACGATTTTAAAAAAAATTCACGAGTCCAAAATCAGACTCATTTTCCCCACTAGCCCTCACCGTTTACTCCTAATTCATCACTTATTCCTAATTATCCTTAAGAGAGTCATTCCTTTTGCCAAATTTCAGTAATCATCATCTACAACATTTCTCACATCTCCATCTCTCTCTTCCTCTCTAGCCCCGTTTCTGCCCAAATCAGGTTTCTACAATGGTGGCTTGATCCTAAAGCATCACTTCCTACAGCATCACTTTGAATAGGTCCCAGACTCCCTGCCCTACAGTCTGCAACAATTCACGGCCTAGAAATGAAAAAACTCCTTCAAATGACATCGAATCCTTCACAGGCCCTGGCACAAAACTTCCCTACTTCCAATTCTTCTCCTCTCTTTTATGCACCTACATTCAGCTGAAGAATTCTCTGCTGTTGTGACAATCTCTACCTACTTGCCGGCATCTTCCCTCCTCTTGTCATCTCCCATTCCTGCCAACCACAGTCCTACCCATTTATCAGATTCTACCAGTTCAGCCATAACAGAGGTACACAATGGCAGTCCTGGCTGCTTGAGAGGCTGAAGTAAGAGGATTTCTTGAGTCCAGGAGCTCAATGTCAGCCCAGGAATCCAATGTAGCAAAATTCTGTCTCCTAATTTAAAAAAAAAAAAGTCCTAGAACAAAAGCTGCTCCTTCCATGACACCTCCTGTAATCTCCTGGTTAGAAAGATTCTCTCCCTCTGGAATTACACACCTCTTTATCTACTTGTTCCCTCTCTGGGATTAGTAATTTATAGCTGTGTTTTATCTGGCAGCTGCCTTTATCTATAATTCTCCCATTGGATCAAATGACATAACAAACAATATACTGTTTCTCAAAGTTCAGCCCTGCCCTGGAACAAGAAGGAAAAGCCTGGCTCTCTCATCTCTTCCTGCTAACTCTTGACCAACATCTTGAAATAGAAGGTTTAGCAAATATACTACTATATGTAAGATTATTTATAAGTGCAGACACCTGGTTCAAATGTACTCAAGTTGGACATAAAGATGCCAATAGATGTTTATTATAAATGAACCAAATAGATTCATTCAACAATCTCTGCCAGAAGCTCTGAAATTTCTAGCTGGGATCTATCATATTTTTGAACTACGGTCTCTTTGGGAAACCAATGTAAAAACTCATGACTGTTACATTAGAAGGGGCAATGCAATTGTGAGTATTTACTAACACAATGATGTGCTTTCGTTTATGAGCTAAGCCAACTTCCACGCAATGAAATCCGTGAGACTAGAACACTTAGCCAGGAAGAAAGAGGGCGGAAAAGGGCTCATCCATAGCCAGAACCATGCCTACCAGAAGACAGATGATAATAGGCAATGATGTGGAAGAGACACTAAAATGTAATGGTGTAAACTATCTTTGCTGCTCTGCAGATCTGCCCAGACTGGTCCTGAGAACAGTGTTCAGAGCTGCACAGAGGGACAACTGTGTAGATCTAATTAAACAAGTAATCAGTCATCATGCCAACTAGTCTTTGAGTATTTATTTCTATATCTTTCCTTATTCTCTGCTGATGGGTACTTTGTCTCCCCTATTTACCTACTTTCCAGGACCTTGCTTCTGTTTTTTTTTGTTTTGTTTTGTTTCTTTTCCTGTTTCATGCCAATTCTAATGAGTGAAAAATTAATTACCCATAGTGGGGCTGTAGTTTTCCAAAAATCTGATTTAGGTAGAAGAGAGTAGTAATGCAATGTGCTAAATCAGAGTATGCTAAAGGTATCAATTCCACGCAAAGGGCTTATTTATTCATGAGATAACTAACAGGAAGGAAATCCAAAGCTCTTCGTAATTGCTCCCTTTGCAGAAGTGTATCTCAGAGCTGCACCTTTACTTCCTAAGTCTTATTGCTATAGGAGGTTATTATTTCAATCCTTATCAGATGAATGGAGAATCTGTTCATGCTGTGCTCTCCTCTACATGTTCCAATTTTATGAACTTTTTACCTTTTCCAAAGTCACTGGGAGGAGTCGGTTGTAAAGTATTGTGGCTGGAGTTTTCCAGGTACTTGTGGGGCAGGGTGGCATATAATCCTGTTACAACAGAATCTTCCTAAACTGAAATTTCCATAAGAACTGTGCCTGGTAACCTGTTTTTGGTGGTTCAGAAACGCAGCTTGGGCAGGCTATTGGATTTGTCAGAAACGCAGCTTGGGCAGGCTATTGGATTTGAAGAAGGGGCAGACATGGATAAGAATCTGACACAAAAAGCTCAGTTAATTAGCATTTAGAAAGCAACTTGAGGCCCTGGAATGAAACCAGTCCATGCATTAAGTGATCATTTACACTGTTGTGACAGACTTATTTTTGCATCTTTATAGAGTTAAATAAACTATGTACATGTAACTAAGTTCAGAGAACTATATGTACCTTTTTGCTTCTGTTTTGTTACTGTCTTCCTATGGAAGTAACAAATTATTCAATTTATTAACGTAAGAGCAAGTACAGAAGAAAAAGAGAAGAAATAAATAATCCTATAGAATCCCACAGTACCATTAATTTACTTTAGCATACCCTTGACAAAAATACGAAGAATTCAACTGATAGAAGATATTTATATGGAAAAAAAAGCTGTGAAATTTATCTTGGGCAAATCACCTAAGTGTTTGGTTGTATATGTTCTTACAAATCAATCTACAATTACCAACAGTGCAGTTATTTCTGATAATTTGGATAATTTTAGTGAATTGTAAATCACTCTAATGGTGACATGGATAACACAAAGCGACAAATTATGCAAAAATTATTAATGTTTGGTTGTATAGAGTATGATTTTTTGCAGCATGTTTCCTTTGCCAATTATTGTTGATTAATGTTTGGTGTAAATTAAGCCATTATTAAAATTAATTGTCATTCACAGAATTCATATCAACTAATGGCTGTGACAAGTGACACAAGCTTTTGATGTAGAAGGGGAAGAAGTTGGGGACTAAAATTTTTCCATAAAATAATCCACAAAGTAGTGGAATGGAGGGTGTGATACAGTGGTTGTCACTTCCCTTGGGTGTATGAAGTCCTAACTTCAATCTCCAGTACCACCAAAATAAAAGAAAATCCACAAAGTAGAAAATATCATAAAAGAAAAAATTTAGGTAGAGTAAAATATTTAGGTAAAGTAAAACAACATACATGGAGTTCAGTCCATTCCTATATAACTTCTACTTTGCCAAGTAAAGGCACATCATAATACTCAAAAATTGTACAAAGTGCAGTCTTGTCATTGTGAAGTTAATAAAAGCAACAGTTCCCAGATCAACCTACACTCAACAAAAGTATCACACAGATGATGAAGCTTGCGCTGTCCACTTGAGAACACACTCATCTGACAATGTTCCAACAACTAGGGCAGGTTTTGCTGCCGTCTCTAGGGTAGACCAGAAGATAGAAATTTATCCTTTCAGAATGGCTCTGTGTGGGAACACAGAACATGCACGGTCAGGGAGTCAGTCAGTTAGGGTGAGGTTTTGCTTCATTGGGTGCCAGTGCCTCCTATCCTTGTCACACTCACAGGCATGTCAGCAGGCCAGGGTGTTGCTGGGTTCCAAAAAAACAGGGCTTGAATCAGAGATTCCGGAGCATGTATCTTTCTGAAGGCCTGCTCTTACAGAAAGAACCCAGGAGAAGCATTTGCATCAGAGTAGAGAAGCAAAATGACTAGACCACTGTGGCCTGATCCAGGGACAGGAGCAGTTGGATCCACCACATCAGGACCCAGAATTCTCAGTGCTCCAGGAACAATAGCCAGTTTCTGGGCCACTTAACCAACGTTCACTGGTGTGAAGCGGCCTTCCTGTCTGTTTATCTCATCAGAGAAGAGACAGGAATGTACGCCTTAGCCATCCCTGATGAGTGCTTGATTGGTTAGGTACAATATACTGTTCAAAAGATGTGATTCAAAAAAATTTCAGGGGGCCGGAGGGTTAGCTCAGTGGTTCCGGCGCCTGCCTCGCAAGCGCAAGGTCCTGAGTTCAATCCCCGGAAACCACATACAATGCTGGGCGTGGAGACTCACGCCCACCAGCAATCAACACCGCATACCACAATGCCGGGCGTGGTGGCTCACGCCTGTAATCCCAGCACTCGGGAGGCAGGGACAGGAGGATTG
>PVIC010028499.1:0-10824 GCA_004025085.1 Thryonomys swinderianus
TCAGCAATCCTCCTGTCTCTGCCTCCCGAGTGCTGGGATGACAGGCGTGAGCCACCACGTCCGGCATTGTGGTATGTGGTGTTGATTGTTGGTGGGCGTGTCTCCACGCCCAGCATTATATGTGGTTACCGGGGATCGAACTCAGGACCTTGCACTTGCGAGGCAGGCGCCGGAACCACTGAGCTAACCCTCCGGCCCATTTAAACATATTCTTAATTCCTGTAATTAGCAGTGGTTATGTTTTTGGTTAAGGCAGGAAAAGGCTCTGAATCAATTCTGGTATTCAAATAGAAAGGTTAATTAAACACCATCATTCATTTCTAGAGGTCTTTATTGGAGTAGATAGTTAAAACAAAAATTTTATTTTCTCAACTAAATAGGAATGCAGTTATAAAAAGGAGAAGAAGTCATGAAGGATGGAAGGAAAAAAGGAAGGTATAAAATTCACTTCAAAGAAAATGGCAGATTAAACATACCTTGTGGGTGGACTGCTGCTAGTAGGTAGTACCTAAAGTGTATCTACAGTAGCTACTTGTGTTTGAAGTTTCTGGTTAAGTAAGAGCACTAACATAATTTTCAGCCTTTCTCCACTTAAGTTCCATATTTGTAGAGTTACTGATTTGAATTAAGACAGTTTTGAGAGTTTCCTTGTTGAATGTGACAAAGCTTAGGAAGAACAAAAGTGTCGATATGGGGCCGGAGATGTAGCTCAGTGGTCCCAGCGCCTGCCTCGCAAGCGCAAGGTCCTGAGTTTGATCCCAGTAACCACATACAATGCTGGGTGTGGTGACTCACGCCCACCAGCAATCAGTACCACATACCACAGTGCTGGGTGTGGTGGCTCACGCCTGTCATCCCAGCACTCGGGAGGCAGAGGCAGGAGGATTGCTGAGTTCGAGGCTTGTCTGGGCTCCATAGTGAGCTCAGGGCCAGCCTGAACTACAAAGCGAGACCCTGTCTCAAAAAAAAAAAAAGTGTCAATATGGTTGAGGAACGTTTATAAAAGTGGTAACGATAAGTAAAGTGAGAAAGTTAAAAATACTAAGATGTATCAGATGGTATGATCTATTGTAGATCGCAGTGCCACTGAAGATGTGTTAATGTTCTTTATGACAAATTAGAACTAAAAATTCATGAAGTTGAAAGAAGAGATGATTGAAACTAAAAATATTAGTGAAGAGTTTCTAGTGACTAAGGTATGAAAATGGAAGTAGGTAGAGAGACAAAATGATGGAAAGGAAAATCCAAAAAATTGAATATAAATATTGAAAGTTTTAGTGCGAAGAGCTTTGCAGTGTTCCTGCTTTGGCCTCCAAGTCACCAAGATTATAGATGTGTGTTCCCTTGACTGGCTGAAAAAAAAATCTCTTGTTTTTCAAAAGATGTTATTAAGATCAGAAAAATGAGAAGCCACAGACTGGGGAAAACATTACAAAGGATATATTTGATGAAGATTATATCTAAAACACTAACTTTCAAAACTCAATAAAAATTTCCACACAAGCAAAATAGAAAATAACCTTGGACACCATTTTCAAGATTTATAGATGACAAGTAATTATATGAAAAGTTGCTCTGCTTCACTTGCCATCAGGGACATGCAAAATATAGCCATAATAACAACACCATACCAAATAATGCAACATAAATTCTTTTTTCTTTTTTTTGAGACGGTCTCGCTTTCTAGTTCAGGCTGGCTCTGAGCTCACTATGTAGTCCAGGCAAGCCTCGAACTCAGCAATCCTCCTGTCTCTGCCTCCCGAGTGCTGAGATTACAGGCGTGAGCCACCATGTCCAACACTGTGGTATGTGGTATTGATTGTTGGTGGGCGTGAGTCTCCACGCCCAGCATTCTATGTGGTTACCGGGGATTGAACTCAGGACCTTGCGCTTGCGAGGCAAGCACTAGAACCACTGAGCTAACCCTCTGGCCCTGCAACATAAATTCTTAATACCAGCAAGAGTTATCAAAAAGGCAGAGCAAAGAGTTCTCATGCATTGCTTGGAATAAAGTGGTAAACCATATTCCAAAGCTGGCCATTTCTTGCAGCATTTAACACACACAGCGTCAGGTCATCTCATAAGTATCCAAGAGGAACAACACCAGAAAACCTGTCCGTGTTTATGGTTGCTTCATTCATCCTTCAAAATGGAAACACATTTCTTCTTCAGTGACTATACTTCATTTATAGGAAATCTGTAGAAAGTGACTGCTATGTGAACAAAAATAGTTTATTTTGAATACAGTATGTTATGTGTGAGTTAGATTTTAAAAGCTATGGACTGATGCCATTTCATGACAGCTGAACGCAAACTGTAACAGGACCAAGAAGAAAAGGTTGTCAGTTATTCGGATGTGGATGAATTGAGTTGACATGAGAATTTGGGAACATGATAGAAGTATCTGTTTATGGATAAATACTATACATTTCTCAAGATTTGTAGGTCTATACCAAAAATTACTGTATATAAAAAATTGCAAAATAAAAAGTTTTTTCCTCCCCTATATCATTTATGTTTTGTGTATCTGGTATTATTATCTGGAAATATCTAATCTCTGATCAACTTTAGGTAACCTTGGTATAAGAGATACTACTGTTTAGGGTTAAATATTCTGTTTTTAAGTTTATGAAGGAATTTTCCTTTTTAGACAAATGGAGTTAAAAAATTTTCCCATTTAATATGATTTGTTTAAAATGTAAACATGTTTTCAGCTTTGCCAAAGGAGCTAGTTAACTGATTTTTAATTTCTCTAAACCTACCTACCACTGTGTAAAGATACTAAAATATCACTGCTGTATCTCTGATTACAAAGAAACCTATAATTTTTTTTTTAAGTTTTTGGTTCAGTTCTTGACTTTAGCAAGTCCGTGCACCTCACTGATCTTGGTTTCCACATTTATAATTTGGATATCATAACATCAATCTGGCTGTACTATTTGAGACATATAAATACATAAAGCATCTGCTACTACTCCTGATGCATAATACCTATTATAACTGACATAATTTTTAATTTTTTATATATAAAACCGTCATTCCTGAGATGGCAGCCATACCCTTCAGATTATGAAAATAAACTTTTACTGTTTTTATTAATACATATTTGTGGCACATATTCAGTAAATTTTATCATGGAGATCTGTACATGTTCATACCATATCTTAGTCCTTTATACACTCCCTTCTCTGCCATATCCCTCCATGGATACCAATTAACAATGAAATGGTTCTGTAAGACACCTGCAAACCAGTTAAAACATCCCTGATCATTAAGTAAGTCCAGGTTGTCTGCATAGAAACTAAGTAGGAAATTTGCATTGAGATTATTTTTTTTCTGGGAACCGTGCCACCTATGTGACATGCCAAACAAGTTCTCACTTGCCATCTTTATATGGAGCAAAAAGTAAAATATACATCCAACTGACTTAGGGAGGCTGCTTATATGAACTAGTTTTTGTCATGATTTTATCTTAACTCCTGACAGGAAGAAGGTACCTGGTAGGAGGTCTTGAAGACTGAAGAAGTCAAATATGCATAAGAAGCTGCATTTCCTCAAATGCACAATAGGTGGAAGTCCTGGCCTAAGATTTAAGGCAGTACCACAAAGACTGTGTTATTGTAGACACAGAGAGAAGTCCCAGTAAAAATAATCAAACTTCTTCAAATAGGTTACATCAAAAACCCAGAAGAAAAAAGTGGTAATACTGAGATTTCTCTAGAAACTCTAGACACATGATAAAGAGAAATACTTCAGTAAATTAGAAAGTTTAGGAGAGTTGGTCTATGAAGAGTAAAAATGTCAACAAAAATGAGAAAACACAAACGACTAATACATGTAAATAACAGAGACTATGAAAACAACCAGGCAAATTCAGAATTAACTCGCAGGATCACAAAGGTAGAAACACAGATAACTACTCAATAAAATCCTGAAAATGATGCATGAAGAAAATAAAACCAACAGAAATAATGAGAAAGTGCCAAATTATGTAATTAACACTAAAAAAATTCTCTGAAGGGTCTCAGTAGCAGATCTGACCAAGAAAAAGGTGGCTTCAGCAAACTTGACTACAAGTCTTTCAGATGCATTGAAGCAGAAAGTATCAAGAGCCATTCTATAGGCCTTTTTGGGAAAAATTAATAATAATATGGACTGTCAAAGGCCCAATGTCTTGTCCTTGAGCCCATGGCATATGAAGCATAACTCCAGTTTGCCTCTGGTCACAAGTTGAGACCTCAGTGGTCCCTCAGTACTGTTTTGTTCAAGGAGAATATGTCAAAGCATAACTCCAGTTTGCCTCTGGTCACAAGTTGAGACCTCAGTGGTCCCTCAGTACTGTTTTGTTCAAGAAGAATATGTCACCCTGGTTCTTTGAGAACCAAGTATTTTAAAAAAGGTTTCAGCTGGGGAAGGACATTCCTTAGCCTACTATTTTGTCCCACCTACCATTGTAAGAATGCTTTGCTCTTCTCACCATCTTCATCCACAAAACACCCACAGCAACCTAAGTTCATCATCCACCTACCCTAAATGAGTGTTCTTATGTATGCCTAAAATGTACCAAATAAACTAAATAAACGTCCTTAAAAAATAACCATCAACATAGGATTACGACTGCCTTCTGAGTCACCTGATACTCCCTCTGATTATTGTGTGCACCCAATGAATAGTAGCCAGCTTGAAGTGTCTGTCATTGTCCATTCTGAGGCACTATCCTCCCAGACCCCCCCGTATATTATGAAATACCAAATCAAGAAGAGAAAAGCAATAGAAAAAGTTGATGAAGTCAATAGCTGTGTTTTACAACAGAGAAAGACCAAATATCTAAATTTGCAAGTGAAAGATTCCAACTGATGTCATAGAAATAAAAAGATTATAAGCTACTGTGATGATTGGGTAGTAAATTGAATGACCCAGGAGAAATGGATCCTAGAAAAGTATACCAACCCATATTCAATGGTGAAATACACAGTTTGTATGAATCCATAACTATAGAGAATAATAAAGCTGCAATAATTAAGATAAAAGGCCAAGACCAAGCATATTGACTGGAGGATTCTACTGAACACTTAAGGGAGATAACACCAATTTATTTTCAATTTGCTTCTTTTTCTTTTTCTGTTCCCCTCCCCCAGCACTGGAGGTTGAACTCTGGACTTTATTCTTGCAAGACAGGCATAATGCCACTGAGTTAAATCCCTGACCCCTCTCAAACTCTTTCCATGAAGCCAACATTACCTTATTATCAAAACCAGACAACTGTATAAGAATGCTATAGACCAGTATCTCTGATGAAATTTTTCATCAACTAATTAAAAACTTTAGTTGCAATCACAATACTCTTTGCCATGTAGAGCAACAGATTCCAGTAATCAAGAGGTGCTACTTTTGTATTAAACTTGAATATAAGTAGCAGTTTAACACATTGATCCCCCAAATATGTCCACTTCTTTTCAAATGTATCTAGTAAATGATATAGTAAATCTCCTATATGAGGGGGATATAAAATCAAATTTTTAGCCAGAAAGTAGGCTACAAAATTGAAACCAGCATTATAAAAGCAGGCTGCATTATTTGATCAATTTTGATATCATATCATAAAATACTACCAACCAAATTAAACACATTAAAAGGATCACACATTTGCCAGATAAAATTTATATTCAAATTCAGGATTTTTCAATGTATTTATTTGTTTCAATAAATAAATGTGATATATCACATTCACAATGTTGGATGAAAGTAATATCTTAATGCAGAAAAGGCACTTGAAAAATTCATTGTACTTTCATGAGAAATACCATCAACAAACCAGGAAAATTCTCAGTATAATGGATGTCATATATAAAAGCTCACTGTTAATATCATATTCAGTGGTAAAGATCAGAAAATTTTTCTCTAAATGAGAAGAAAAGAATGTCCACTCTAATCATCACTTTTTAACATTACACTGGAAATTATAGGCAGAAAAATCAGAAAACCTATTCAAATTAAAAAAGGAAGTAAAACAATTTTTTTCATAGATGTCATGATTTATATATATTTTAATATATATTTATATTTATATATATATATTTAAAACCCTACAAATTCAAAATCTGTTAGAACTAATACATGAATTCAGCAAAGTTGCAGCGTATAATGTCAGCACTCCAAATTCAATTGCACTACTCTATAAATGACCATGCTATAGAAGTAATTAAGGGCATAATTTCATTTATTATATGACTGAAAAGAGAAATAATTTATAAATTGCCAAAACAGTAAAAAGCATACAGTGAAAGCTATAAAGCATTGCTAAAGGAAATTCAGGACATAAATATTTGAGAATATGAATTGGAAGACATAACATTGTTAAAATGTCTATCCTACAAGGCCTTTTGTAAATTTTTAACCTTTTAATTTTTTTAAAATTTTATCTTTATTGGTACATTGTGTATGCACATCATGATCACATTCATTATTAGGAATTTGTACCAGTATATGACACAATTTAATTCTCATTTTTTCCCATTCCCATACCCAACCCACAACCCCCACCCCCTAAATACATACATTTTGTTTCATCACATTTTTTTCTTTACCCCTCATTACAGGGTCTCATTAATTTGAAAAGTTACCAAGGCTGGGTTCAAACTTCAGTTTCTCCTGTCCAGCCTCCTAAAGTGCCAGGATTATAGGTATGTGTAACTACATCTAGCTATCTTGTTTTTGTTGTTGTTTGTTTGATTTACAAGAATGCCAGGACAAAAGAAGTTAGAACAGTCTTCAACAAACAATATTGGGAAAAAATGAGTATCAAAATGTGTAAGATTGAAGTTGAGTCTTTACTTTCCATGATACACAAAATTTAACCAAAATAGGTTAAACACCTAAATGTAACTAGAACTATTAAAATTCTAGAAGAAAGAAGGGGAAATCTTCAGCACTGTGAATTTGACAAGGATCCCTTTGTCCTAACACATAGAGCACAGATTTTAAAATATAAGACCTAACTTAATAACTTCAACGTGTCAATAAGCACAAATTGTAAGCTCAGTCTATGAAAGTGAAGTAAATAATTGCAAATCATATATCAGATAGTAGCTTTATATTCTGAAGGTATAAGGAATTTACATGACTCTATAACCAGAAAAAAAAAACAAAGCCTACTAACCTGATTTTTAGAATGGCTAAACAACAGAGACTTACTTTGTCACAGTTTAAGTTGCCAGAAGTTGAAAATAAGTCTCACTAAACCAAAATCAAGATATCAGCAAAGCCAGATTCCTCCCATGGAAGGGAAATTTTAATCCTTATGTTTTCCTGCATGGTGCCTTCTGGCATTAGTTGGCCTGTATGTGTTTACTTTGTCTCTTCAATTTTGGAGTGTGTGCCAGATCTCTCTAATTACTTCTAAGATAAATGTCTTGGATTTAGGTCTGTCTTGAATAATCCAGGATAACCTCCACATTTTAGGATCATTAATTACATCTGTAAACACCCTTTTAAAAACATAAGGTTTTATTGATAATTTTTAGAGAATAGGACCTATTTTGAGGATACCCTTTTCAAAATTATTTACTTTAAAATTTGAGTAAATTTTTTTTTTTGAGACAAGGTCTCACTTTGTAATTCAGGCTGGCCCTCAGCTCACTATGTAGCCCAGGCAAGCCTTGAACTCAGCAATCCTCCTGTCTCTGCCTCCTGAGTGCTGGGATTACAGGCGTGAGCCACCACACCTGGCAAAATTATATTTTTTATGAGTAGGTTCAAGTTCATAGCAGATATGAATGAAAAGTGCAGTTTTATTATATTATATACACCTATCAAACCACAACACCCATTATTAGCACCCTGAACCAGAATACTGCAATATTATTATAATTGGTGAATCTACACTGATACAGATTTATAAACAGATGCTTACATTATTTAAATGGTTGATTTTGAGCATTAACTATAGCAGTTTTGATAAATGCACAATAGTATATACCATTATAACAGAGTAATTTCATTACTTTAAAATTTTCCATGCTCTGCCCATTTGTCTTTGTGTTTTCCTTGACTCAAGGCAATCACTGATGCCTTTACTTTGTTCTTAAAGAATGTCTCACATTTGGAATCATACAGTATGTAGAGAATCATATATGTTATGATACATATCATATATTTCTTTTAGCAACATGCATTCACATTTCTTTTGTAATTTACTAGCTCATGACTTACTGGTGCTAAAACTTCCATTGTATGGATATACCACAGTTTATACATTCACTACTAGAGTACATGTTGTTGTTAGAACATTTTGGCAATTATAAATAAAGTTTTTATAAATTTTGGTGTCTGGGGCTTCTTGTGGGGCTACGACTTTAACTCATTTCACTAGTGCCAAATAAATATAGTTTGTATGTATGTGGCAACAATATGTTAGTTTTGGCTGTACATTTTGCATTGATAGAAGCAATACATAGAAGCTCCTATTGTCCTGCACCCTCAGTATTTTATAAATTCCTGTAAATGTATAGTCACATCATTATTGTTTAAATTTGAAATTTCTGGGAAATATAACACTTTTCATATATTAGATTGCCATAAGAATCCTTTTTTCTTAAGATGTCTATTCAGGGAGCCAGAGATTTCGCTCAGTGGTTCTGGCACCTAGCGCAAGATCCCTGGTTCCATCCTGGTAACCATGTACAACAGTACTGGGCATGTGACTCATACCCACTAACAATCAGTACCACATACCACAGTGCTGGGTGTTGTGGCTCACGTCTGTAATCCCAGCACTTGAGAGGCAGAGGCAGGAGGATTGCTGATTTCAAGTCTTGCCTGGGCTATACAGTGAGCTCAGGGCCAGCCTGAACTGCAAAGTGAGACCCTGTCTCAAAAAAACTAAAAAAAAAAAAAAAAAAGGTCTATTCAAATCCACCATCCATTATTTAACTGAGTTGTCCATTTTATTGAGTTTCAAGAACTCTTCATACAGTTTGCATAATAATCAAATTATTATTTGTACCTGTTTTTTGCCAGTCTGTGACTTGCATTTTTATTCTTGATAGTGGTTTTCACAGGGCAAAATTTTTAATTTCATGGAAGTCCAGCTGATCAGTTACTTATTTCATGAATTATACCTTTGAGATTTTAACATAAAATGTGATCATCACATCCAATGTTACTTAGAATTTCTCTAGGGATCTCCTAAGATTTTGTAGTTTTGCCTTTCACATTTACGTTAATCCCTCATTTCTAGTCACGTTTGTATAAAAGCTGTGATGTTTGTATTGTAATTTATTTGTCAGTGTGGCTGTCTACTGTTCCAGCAGCATATTTTGAAGTGTTCTTTGTTCCCTCTGCATTTCCTTTCTTTGTCAAAGATGAGTTGATTATACCTACGTGAGTGCATTTTTAAATATTCTGTTATCTCAATTGATCTATTATTTTTCTTCATTGTTTTCTTTGGCAAAGGCTATAAATTTTTTCTTTAGACTGAAAATCGCATTGCCTAAGCTCCATTAATAAAAATAGTGTCTTAGTTACTTTTCCATTGCTGAGACAAAACACCAGACATCCAAAGTTAAAGGAAGAAAGGTTTATTTTTGGCTCATAGTTTCAACAGGCTTCAGTCCATAAATGCTGGCTCCATGGCAGGGTGTCATGGAACAGGGACATGGCAGAAAAGAAACAGTTCATGACAAGACAGTCAGGAAGCAAGAAGTAGCCTGAGTTTCCTTTTGATTCCATCCAGCTTTTTAAGAGGTGCCATTCACACACCAGGGGCTTCTGTCTTCAGTAAATCCATTCAGCCACACCCTGAAACTAGACTAATTCCAATAAGCGAACTAATTTAGTGCCATGCAACCTTAATCTCAGTATCACACTCCCTAGATCCAACAACCTCTGAAAAGCCTCACCTAAGAATACATGATTTGAGGGGACAGCTAGATATAAACCACAACAAGCACAAAGAATGCATAATTCTATGGCAAAAGGTAAAAGCAGATTATTGAAAATAATGGGAAAAGAGTCACTAATACAAAAAGAATTAGCTGGGCCACAAGACAGTGGATTTAAAATCAAATATATTAATAATTACTTTCAGTTTAAATGGACTAAATGCTTCTGTTAAAACTTAAAGATTTTCAGGCAGTTTTAAAAACTATGATAGAAAAAACATAAAAACAAAATATTATATGGAAACTGCCACCACAGAAATGTTAGTGTAACTTTTTAAATATTAGATAAAATAAATTTAAAGACAAATACTAAAGATAAAATGGTTATACTTTATAATTCAAAATATTTAACTTTAAATAGAAAACAGACTGCATCAAATATTTTTATTCACCTTACAATTTTTTGTTTAAAATAGATTAAAGCAAAAAAAAATACACAAGATAGGTAATAGAGAAGTTACAAAGTAAATTGGGAGATAGTTAACATACAAATTTCAATGTTAAAACAAACAGATTTTAAATTTTAATTAACCAAATAGACATGTAGAGAACATTTTTTTTTATTGTTCACTATTTTATGAGATCAGAATATGGATCTATTAAAGCATTTTCAGGTGCAAAATATGTTAAATGAACTGACAACTAAGACAATATAGTTGATTTTTATTGGTTGTATCTTAGTTATTTTTTAAATATAATGAACATGTAAATTATTGAAAAAGATTCTACTGTTTCAAGAAATCTTTTAATGAGTACTACGTACATGTCTCCCTGTAAGCAAAGGAAAATGTTTATTTTTTTTAAATATATACAAGTTCAACTTAAAATACATTTTAAATTTTAGTATTTTTAGTATTTTAGCAAAGTTGCCCTTATGAAATTA
>PVIC010028499.1:10924-23272 GCA_004025085.1 Thryonomys swinderianus
TTTTTTTTTTTTTTTTTTTTTTTGCTTTTTGGAGACAGGGTCTTGCTTTGTAGTTCAGGCTGGCCCTGAGCTCACTATGGTGCCCAGGCAAGCCGCTGCGAACTCAGCAATCCTCCCGTCTCTGCCTCCCGAGTGCTGGGATTACAGGCGTGAGCCACCACGCCCAGCATTATATGTGGTAACTGGGGATTGAACTCAGGTCCTTACCCATACGAGGCAGGCGCCGGAACCACTGAGCTAACCCTCCGGCCCTAAGATTGAATGTTTTTTACACTTTTTCACCACTTGAATTTTTCTAAAATTTATGCATTTTTTGTCTATTATTGTTTACAGATTTTTTCTTTTTTGTGTATTTGGAGCTCTTGTATTCTTGTTTTTTTTGTTTTTTTTTTTTTTGCTTTTTGAGACAGGGTCTCACTTTGTGGTTCAGGCAGGCCCTGAGCTCACTATGGTGCCCAGGCAAGCCGCCACAAACTCAGCAATCTTCTTGTCTCTGCCTCCTGAGTGCTGGGATTACAGGCGTGAGCCACCACGTCTGGCATTGTGGTATGCGGTGTTGATTGTTGGTGGGCATGTCTCCACGCCCAGCATTATATGTGGTTACCGGGGATCGAACTCAGGTCCTTCCGCTTGCGAGGCAGGCGCCGGAACCACTGAGCTAACCCTCCGGCCCCTCTTGTATTCTTTTTTTGATGTATATTATAGGTGTGCTTCAGTCTATCATTTATTTTTTGATTTTTTTTCTAGTGTGAATCTTTTTTTTTAAGAGTGCACCTGTTTATTAAAAGGGAAAAAAATAAATGCACAGTTTTGTTCTTCATTTGTTTTAAAAAATTTGATCAAGTTGCAAGGAAATGTCTGGCATGGCTTTGTACACTCTTGGGCAGGGTCATCAGGCAGTGAAGATGGCCAGCAGGCCTAGGGCTCCTCGGGCCTGCTCTGGCCCCTGGGTGTTGCTACTCAAAGCCATTGTGGTCCATGTCAAGTCCCCTGCATACCAGCCTAGGTGACCCCCTCCGCATACCTTCCCCGTAAGCGCCCAACCCTATGCTCTGAGTCAGGACTGGCCTCCCCCAGGCACTGAAGGACATGGGATGGGCTCTAGGAGCACCTAGCCCAGGCAGGCGGGCTCTGAGCGGAGGTGATAGATTGAGGATGGAGGCCCATGTGTCACTGCTGCCCTGATTTTTTTTCCTTCTGGAAGCTGAAGCTTGCACGTCAGTTTTGTTGTTGTTGTTGTTGTTTGTTTGTTTCTGAGCAAAATAGCCCAGGCAGCGCTTACCCATAATTCCAGGATGTAATTAACCTTGAGAACAATTTCATTGACCATAGCAGAATCAGACTCAAGGAAGAGATGTTTATAGTCATGATTGCTTAGATACATGAGTTTAAATATTGCATGGCTGGGGCTTTTTTTCTTTAGCAAAGGCATAGGCATAGGCACAGAGCAGGTCAGAATTGATTGAGATATGTTTCTGCTTAATCCAAAATTTAGTGCTGACTTTCTGATTCGTGATGGGGTCTATCTCCACTTTGTCTGCAGAGATACCTAACTGCACAGTTGGTTGTAAATCAGAGTCTGTGGATCATGCTAACTTTGAATGACCTGTAATGGTGGCTGCTGGGCATATCCTGTACTGTAGTTGTGTTAGTTTGTGAAGTAAGGAATTATGGATGTTGATAATAATTAAAGCAGTATAAAAAGTCTGCTGAGCCGGGCCTGGTGGCTCACGCCTGTAATCCCAGCACTTGGGAGGCAGAGGCAGGAGGATTGCTGAGTTCCAGGCTTGCTTGGGCTCCATAGTGAGCTCAGGGCCAGCCTGAACTACAAAGCGAGACCCTGTGTCAAAAAAAAAAAAAAAAGTCTGCTGAGGGTTGGAGATTTAGCTCAGTGGTTCCAATGCCTGCCTCACAAGCGCAAGGTCCTGAGTTCAATCCCAATAACCACATACAGTGTTGGGCATGGTGGCTCATGCCCACAAGCAGTCATTACCACATACCACAGTGCTGGGCATGGTGGCTCATGCCTATAATCCCAGCACTCGGGAGGCAGAGGCAGGAGGATTGCTGAGCTTGAGGCTTGCCTGGGCTACATAGCGAGCTCAGGGCCAGCCTGAACTATAAAGTGAGACCCTGTCTCAATCTCAAAAAAAAAAAAAAGTGTTCTGGTATTATAAGTGTTTCTCCTATTTGTGGTGCAAAATAATGTTTTGTTACCTTTTAGCAATTGTTATAGCATATGTCATTTGTTTAATTTTTGGATCTCATTTTCCATAGCAATAAAGTAAGAATCACCTTAGATAGTTGCTCTGAATGACTCAAAAATAATTTAAATTTACCAAATCAATAACAAAAACAACAAAACAACATATAAGTGATACAAAATGTTGAGGCATATACTTTTAAACAGTTTTTAGAAATTTCATCAGTTTCTTAGAACTCCAAATCTGGAAGCCACTGAACTATTTCATTCTGATATCTACTTTCATGTGTTCCTAAACTCATTTGTCCTTGGACTTTCCATATCCTGTTGAAAAGGAGTATTATATAGAATGTTGTATGAATCAAATGGTAATAGGGCCTGTTGCACAATGGGTTTGCCATGGAAGTACAGGTGCGATGAAAGCTATCACTAAATCAAAGCCAACATGAGCAAGATAAATATTCCCATCAATATTGTTGCCATTGGCTCATCACTGTGACCATCCAATCTACAAATATGGTTGCTTCCACAAAAGAACCATTAAACAGTTTGAGAAGGCAGCTGATAAGGTAGAGAATGATTCCATGAAGTGTTCCTTGGTCAGAATAAACTGAAAGCTGAGCACGAGCATGGTATCAATGTTGTTGTCTACCTGTGGAAAATTAAAACCAGCAAGTATTCTGTGAGTATTACTGATGCCCCAGTACACAAAGAGTTTATCAGAAACATGATCACGGACAGAAAATTGGCTACAACCTATGCATAATGGCTTTTGTGCCAACTTCTAGTTGAAGTGGTGAACATGCCATAGCCACCTGCTAGTATGACTTGGTTCAGTGGATGGAAAATCATTAAAAAAGATGGCAATGCCAGTGAAATCATACTGTTTAAAGTTTTGTATTGCCTCTTACCATACACTTGCCCAATTAACAAGCCTTGGCTTCTGCCCTTCCAGGATTCCTCAAACATAATGTTATTATTACTGTCTCTATGGGATGAGTGGACACTAATGTTGTCAGGGTTGGCATGATGGGCACGTTTTCCCCAGTCAATGTCACAACTGAAACAAAGACTGTTGAAATGCACTGTGAAGCTTTGAGTGAAGCTCTTCCTGGGGACAGTGTGTCTGTCAAAGATTTTTCTTGTGGGAGTATTCCTGATTTTATTGGTCAAGTGACTATTTTGAACCATCCAGGCCAAATCAGTGTGGACCATGCCCTGTACTGGAGTGTCACATAGCTTGCTTTGTTGCAAGTTTTCTGAGTTGAAAGAAAACACTGGTTTCCAGTTTAGTAAGAAGCTGGAAGATGGCCCTACGTTGTTGAAATCTGGTGACAGTGGCATCTTTGATATGATTCTAGGTAAGCCCATGTGTGTGGAGAGCTTCCCTGACTTACTTTCTCTTGATCATTTTCCTGTTTGCAATATGAAACCGATATTATCTCTGAGTGTCATCAAAGCAATGGACAAGAAGGTTTCTGAAGGTGGTGAGATCACCACCAGCTCTGTCTAGAAAGCTCTAAAGGTTAAATGAATATAATCCCTAACACATGCTACCCCAGTAGCAGATTGGTCTCAGAATTCTTTCTCCCAATTGGCCATTTAAATTTAATGGTAAAGAAGGGTTAATGATAACAATGCATTGTAAAACCCTCAGAAGGAAAGGAGAATATTTTGTGGACCATTTGTGTGTTTGTGGGTGTGTGTCACTTTTATTAGTTTTTAAAGTGAAGATTTTTCAATGGAAATAATTTTACCAAATATCTCACACAGAATGTTAAGGCCCATTAAAACAAAATAAATGTAATGGTAATTTTAAAAAAGGAAAACAAAAGCTTATGTATTTAGGGGGAGGGGTGGTGGAGTGGGTAGGGGAAAGGGAAAAAAATGAGAATTAAATGTGTCATATACTGGTACAAATTCCCAGTATTTAATGTGATCATGATGTGAATATACAATGTACCAAAAATGATAAAACTGAACTAAAAAATTTTTAATTTAGGAGACTTAAATTTAGGAGACTACTAAGTAAAACATTTTTTCCTACATTTCTTTCTAAAACAAATTTAATGGGGCAGTATTATTTCACACACAAGGAGAAATATAAAATATTTGTGAAAAGTATATTCTATATGTGAGTGTGAGATCAGAAATAAGAATGATAACAAAAACTTATTTCATTTAGAGTGAACATTAGAAAAAACATCCGTGAATAACTCTACTACATCAAATTCCACAATATATTATTTGCTAAATAAAACTTTATATGTCCTAAGTTATTTTCACCAATAATATTTCATTTGATTTTTTTTTTTTTTTGAAATTCCAAAGGAGAGGCTGTAGGTAAGAGCTCAGTGTAGTATTGAACTGCTGAGATTTGAATTTTAGTCCCAACATTGTTAACAATTTGTATGGACATATCATATACTTTTTCAATGGCTCTGTTTTGTTACTTGAAAGTATAGTCATAAATCTATTTTGTGTATATATGTATGAGAATTAAAAGATAAAGCATAGAAACATTACAAAGCAACACTTAATTTATTGTTAATATTATTACTGGTTTTTGTATTTAACACATGTATTAAATACTGCCATTCTTTTCTAAAGTTACATCTATAAGAATTACTCTTTAGAGCCGGGCATGGTGGCTCACGCCTGTAATCCCAGCACTTGGGAGGCAGAGACAGGAGGATTGCTGAGTTCGAGGCTTGCCTGGGCTACATAGTGAGCGCAGAGCCAGCCTGAACTACAAAGCGAGACCCTGTCTCAAAAAACAAAAACAAAAACAAAAAAAAAGAATTACTCTTTAGTCTGAGACTCATATTAGATTGTAAAGCTTTGACTTGAAATTAATTAGATTTTTGGGAGTTGGTCATGTTTGTAATCCCAGATCTTGGGAGGCTGAGATATTTGAAGATTGTGAGTTTGAGGGCAACATAGGCTAGTAACCAAATCCGGTCTCAAAAAGAAACAAAAAGCAAAAGGATTTTTGATTTTGTACCTTGTTTTACTTTCAAGATTCCCTTTATTTAGCTAATTTGACTCAGTCATATGCTAATGTGATCTTTATGGTTGTTTTAGCAGAAATTTCACCCTGTATATTGATACATGTGATTCAGGTAAACAATAAATGATTAGTTGAAAGGGGGAAAGGATATTGCAGAAATAGAAAGCAAACAAGAAAAGCAGTAGAGTGTAACTAGAGAACACAGGAGAGTAGCAGATTTAGCAGAGGGAACAAGACAGTGATTTGCTGAAGAAACAAGACTGATAATGTCAAATCCGGTGTCACTGTGGAGTGACATATTATTACACATCATATTACACTGTTTATACAAATTAGATACTGACAATTGGGACAGGTCTTTTTTAAAAAAGAAATTATAGAAAATCCTAAATTCAACATTTTTTCCCCAACAAAGAGAAACCAAAACATTAGCTGGGAGTGTTTTTGTTTGCTTGTTTGTTTGTTTGTTTTGTTTTGTTTTGTTTTTTGTCATTTTATGATGAAAATACTGAGCTGTAAGTTTGGGAGATTGCTGGTTTAAATGAAATGACATGGTAAGTGTTATTTTTGACTTTTGTATAGGTCCCATCTCCCCCTCCTCTTTGTCATGAAACAAGAGATAGCTGCCATTTGATGTGATACAGACCAGTATTTCACAATCTAGTCTTGTCGACAGCTGGCATTTCAGTGTCCAGCAGGACAAAATGTACTCTTTGTGTTGGAAATGTGAAAGGACCTTGGCTTAAAATGCTGCTCTGATTTCGCAGTGCTGGTAAGCAAACATGAATATCTTCTCTGACCTTCACAGCGACTTGCTCTGAGCTTACTTTCCTTTTAATTTCATTGGAAAGCAGTCACTGGGGGAAAGCTGCTGAATGAAGGTTTAATGTTTTGAGAAAATGTTATATAAGTCAATGTAAAATAGAGAAGAGTTGACTTTTTTCAGTAAGAGCAATCTCAAACTTGACCAAGTTTTATAATACAATAATATTATCTCGTAGTTTAGTATATTAAAAACTGAAAAAATTAAAATTTACTTGAAGACAAATGTAAAATACAGTAGCATTCAAACATGTGACATTAAAATATTTCTATTCAAAATTTTAATGATACTCATTTTAAATTTACCTAATATAAAGCTATTTAACTATGAGTGCCTCCAGGCTAATAACTGTAAATGACAAGAGAAAAAAAATCTGGCCTTTCTGGATCAACATTAATTTATTTGTATGTTAAAAATCTTAGCACCTGGCAAAAATGTGAAACAATTGCCAATAGAGAGAAATAATTTTATAATTCATATTTATATAGGTAGACAGGAAGCTATATAGATGTAAATTTCTTGAAGGTCATGATTTTTTTCCTTAACACTTTAACAGAGCAGACTTCTGTTTATATAAATCTAGCTTTATTGTGACTTAGAGTGAAGCTAAATGACTCAACTTGTGATTAACACTCAATGTTTTTTTGTACAGTGGACATTAAAGAAAACAATAAATACCTCTTATGTAATACTGATTAAAAAAAGTACTTTGACAGCATTATAATTTGGGTAATTTTGAATTAGAATTTTCTTAATAACTTTGGCTATTACTTTTAACTTATGTTTTATGTATTAGTTTAATTGCATATATTCATAAATATGGTATAATTGATATGTGTACAGTATATTATGATCAAATCAGAGTAATTATCTTTTCAATTTATTTAAATTAAAAATATATGTATATTAAAATGGAATAATTCTCCAACTTTATGGGGTGATTGTAGTTTATAATAACCCAGAAACTTCCAAACATAATGTAATGGCAGAGATAATATTAAATACCATTTCTGTTAATAAAAATTATATACAGATGAACTATCACAGTGTATACCATAAATATTCGATGTTTTATTAATACTTCAAATATAGTAATACTCAAGGACTATTCTTTTAGTTAGAATGTTATCGTATACTTGTACTAGTGTGTGTGTGTGTGTGTGTGTGTGTGTGTGTGTGTGTTTTCTTATTCAAGGTGCTGGGGATTGAACCCAGAGCTATACAAGCTAAACACAAGCTAAATTGAGCCTCAGTCGTATTTTATATTTATTAAGGAATTCTAAAATCCCTTCATTCAGCACATTATAGAGGCATAAGGCTATAAAATAAAGGCAAATTTTCTCTTTGTGGAGTAATGCAGGAAAGATATGAACAATAGAACTCTGATTGTAATAACTCTGATAGTTCATCTGAGGATAATTCTTTCACTATAGCTGTTCCAGGAAGTAGACACAAAAACTGTTTGTTTTATTTTTAGTGCCAAAGACCTGAGTGATTTTTTTGTGTATTGTTCTTCACAAAAGAACTGTTCAGAGTTAGCCGATTAGGCAGTGATGAAAGTAGATTTCACAACCAAGATGAGTCTGCCTTAAACCCATAATGACAGAAAAGAAAAAAAGACAGAGACAGAGAGAGAAAGAGAAAGAGAAACAGAGAGGGACAGAGACAGAGAGTGAGAAAGGAAGGAGGGAAACAATGGAGGAAAGGAGGACTGGATGGGAAACTTTTATTCTTTTTTTTTTTGAGACAGGGTCTCGCTTTGTAGTTCAGGCTGGCCCTGAGCTCACTATGTAGCCCAGGCAAGCCTCGAACTCAGCAATCCTCCTGTCTCTGCCTCCCAAGTGCTGGGATTACAGGCGTGAGCCACCACACCTGGCACTGTGAGGAAATTTTTATTCTTAAAGTCATGTTCAGAACCATTACATTTTGGGACTTTGAGTCAAATATGAAGTTCTCATGGTTTTTATCAGTCCTCTCCTTCTCTATTTTAAGTCTGAATCATACTCAGTCTATTGAATTCCTTGCAAAGTTTCCTTTCCAATTTGTTTTGGAAACTTTTTCCAATAAGGAAATACCTACTTTATTCCTTCCTTCCTACTGTCCATTTAAGACACACCGTAGCTTTATATAACTGAGAAAAGAATCAGTTCTATTCTCCTTGGCTTTGAGTATCCCCAGTGTACCTTTCCTGCCTTAATGTCTTTTGCTCCACTATACCTAGCTTACAGTTATAAAACACCACGTTCCTTGCTTTGGCTTCACATTTTGCTAATTCTGTTGTCTACCAAAAATTAGATCGTGTTTCATTAAAATCAACTTTATACTTCAATATTATGTTCCTTATTTCTACATTTTAAAAGTGATCCTTCATTTTATTATTTTTTTTCTATGTGTTGATATGTCCCTTCTCAGACATAACAATCTCTGGAACAGTAGTAAAATAATATAACAAAATATGTATGCAGTTTGACATTTTTTTTTTTTTGAGACAGGGTCTTGCTTTGTAGTTCAGGCTGGCCCTGAGCTCACTATGTAGCCCAGGCAAGCCTCGAACTCAGCAATCATACTGTCTCTGCCTCCCGAGTGCTGGGATTACAGGCGTGAGCCACCACGCCTGCGGCTGCGGCGCAGTTTGACATTCTTAACAACCACTTTTAAAGTAGCAAAAAACAAATTAAAGAAGCGGGCGTGGTGGCTCACGCCTATAATCCCAGAACGAGGGAGGCAGAGACAGGAGGATTGCTGAGTTCAAGGTTTGCCTGGGCTACATAGTGAGTGAGCTCAGGGCCAGCCTGAACTACAAAGCGAGACCTGTCTCAAAAAAAAAAAAAAAACAAATTAAAGAAATTGATGTTAACCATAAATTTTATTTGCCCTACTACCTCACCAAGTGTCATCAGTTTCCACATGTAAACATTATATTTTCAATGTTCTAAATTTTATACAAATTCTGAAATTTAAAGCATATATTTTATGTTTACAGAACATTTCTTTTATACTAGCAACTCTGCATCTGCTCAACAACCAGTTCTTCCTTGTGGCTACCATATGGAACATTGTAACTTTAGAATTCTAGGAGAATGGTTGGTATAATGCAGAGAGTGTTACTTATGGTCAGATCTATGGACAGTTCCCACTCTTGTCATTTACTAATAACCCTGGAAAATTTGCTCAGTTTCTCTGGCTCTTGGTTTTGCATCTGTAGAGATTTTGCAAGGTGAGATTTTGCAAATTGAGAATATCACACAACTTCTGGAATAGATTTCTTTCATATTTTAAAAGAATGACATGTTTCGTGTCATGGCAATGTCTTGCATAATGCATGAGCTCAGTTTGTATATTTATAGTCATTTACTGAGTGCATAAGACATACCAATCATTTCCTAGGTTGTAAGATATCAGATATAAGGTCTATCTATAAGAAGCTTAATTCAGAATGCTGAACATGTAAATAATTATTTGCAGCATTTTACAATATAAATCAAATATAGCATAATAACATCATGTACAGTAATAAGCAGGAAGAGCAGTTCATATTAACTATGCCTGGGAATTTAAGAGTAAAGTTCATAAAGATGTTGCTTCAAGTAAGTGTGCATCATATCTGTAAGGATTGTGGAACCGATCACTGGAAGAAGAAAATTAATCAGAATGCCATGAGCCCATGAAAGTGGATCAAAATTGAAGCAATTTTAATTTTGCAATGGATAGTGTTCATGAGGTTAGCTGGCAGAAGGGCCAATGACGAGCACTGTGATTAGTAAAAGGATAAGTAGGGTCCATAGCACTCTTGTTATATTTCCTTAGAACTGATTCTTCCTTATTTTTTCTCATGGTAAATTATAACACAAAGAAATGTCTTTATTTTTGGTATTTATTTTTTCTTATTCCTCAGTTCTAAACTTCCCGTAAACATATTGTCTTTCTGTTTTTTCTTTTTGTGGTACCAGGGATCAAACTCGGGGCCCTTGTGTTTCTAAAGTACGCATGGTACCCCTTGAGCTAAATCCCTAGCCATCTCTTCTCAAACAAATCCTGTCCCTGACTAAGTCCAAACTAGTCACATCTTTCCTGAATCACTAAAAAAACTTTGAATCAATTTACTTCTCTACTCTTACATTCCTGTAATCTTGTTTCTTTGCAGAGACATGAGTGATTGTCTTTGAAAGCATAGCATAGTCTTTCAACTCCGCTTCTCATGGTGTTAGTGGCTCTCTCTTAATCTGCTACAAGGTCCTCTATGGTCTGGCCTCCCTGTTTGGCTTCAGACCATTTTACCTTCCTCTTTATAATACATGCTTTAGTCCTGCTGACTTTTAAAAATTTGTTTCTTGAGTGTCCCTAGCCTTTTTAACTATGGACTTTTCCTTTAACTCCCTCTTCTATCTGATAGTTTTTGTATGAGCTATAAAAAACTGGCTTTTTAATCCTCCAAATCTCACTTAGGTTGCTTCTTCAGTGATTCTCTCTGACTGTCGAGTCTGAAATACATGGATAGTAGAGTCACTTGCCATAGTCATGGCTATTGTCCAGTAGTATGGTGTGTATTTCTTCCTACCCTCCAGCTCCTCAAATTATGTTATCATAAGGATTGATTGATCATAGGACCAGGTTCACTGCAAGACTAAGGATATTGGTGCCATAACATCTCCCAGAATAAACTAAATGAACATTGAACCATATCTCTCATAAGGAAGAAATTCCTTGTGAAAATATTACACTTATGACCAGTGGAATATTACCAGGCCCTCCTCAACTCCAGTAGGTCAATAAAAAGCTTGCTTTTTTCCTCATTAACAGGCCAGCTTGATTTATCTATCGTGCTGTCCCCATCATTTTACCTACATCTTCATATGTCGTGGCTTGGTTGTCACCAGGTCTGAAGATTCGTGTCTAGTATCCCTTTGTGCCTGTGCCACGACAGTGTGAAGCAAACTCCAGGTGAGACGTATTGGGTCTGGGGCTTCTGCACAGGATCAGAACCTGCTATGAATTCCCTGCCTATGAAACCCTGGTTCTCTTTTCATTCAGATCTCTCTCTCTCTCTCTCTCTCTCTCTGCCTCCCTCTCCCTCCCCCTCTCCCTTCCTCCCTCCCTCTCTCCTTGGTTTTTATTCCCTGTTTGGCATGGGGCACCAGAAAGCCACTGTGGAATGAGACAGTTCAGCCAGCCATGTGCAGGTCGGGGTCAGGGGCCAACCTTGTTCAGAGCCTGCCAGCAGGCATTTGAGCCCCCTAACTAGTGATCCATGTGAGAGAGGTTCTTAGATCTCCTGCCACAGGGAATGGGGTTCAGTCTGTGCTCACTGATTGTGGTTTATTACTTTGTCTTTCCTCCCCTCTCCTCTCCCACTCTAGCATCCTTTCCTTTCTCTCCACCTGTAGCCCTCATATTCACCTTTCGCAATGTTTTGTGTCTTGTTTTAGTGCTCAAAACAGGTAGAAGTACACCATCAGTTCTTACTAGAAAGAGTCCTGCTAACTGGACCAGAAGAAATTTAAAAATCCTGTTTGGGTTTATTTTTCTCTTTATCTTTTCTTCATTGCTGTGTTCTGATTTGTGTCACTACCTGTTAGGACAAAAGGGGGCTTTACATAATTTTTCCTATTGTTTCTTCACATTCTAAGACTTATGTTTTCTGTATCGATTCATGATTATAGAGTATAAACTCTCTGGCCAGGAACCTCTTGTTGGGCTTTCTCAACTCTGTGATTGATTCACATGCCTAATTTACAGTATTTCTCATAATCAGTTTCAAAATAGTTTTTTTTTGTCTTTTTTTAGTCGAAATAGTTCTTAAACTGCAATTATATAGTAATATTAGAGGCATTTAACTATTGTTTCTTCTACTGTTTTGACTATAATACAGAACCAAAGTTAAAAAATATAGTCATAGGGCCAGTGATTTAGCTCAGTGGTTCCAGTGCCTGCCTCGCAAGTGCAAGGTCCTGAGTTTGATCCCTGGTAACCACATACAATGCTGGGCGTGGTGGCTCATGCCCACCAACAATCAATACCACATACCACAGTGCCGGGCGTGGTGCCTCACTCCTATAATCCCAGCACTTGGGAGGCAGAGACAGGAGGATTGCTGAGTTTGAGGTTTGCCTGGGCTACATAGTGAGCTGAGGGCTAACCTGAATACAAAGCGAGACCCTGTCTCAAAAAAAAAAGGGGGGGGCCGGAGGATTAGCTCAGTGGTTCCGGCGCCTGCCTCGCAAGTGCAAGGTCCTGAGTTCGATCCCTGGTAACCACATACAATGCTGGACGTGGTGACTCACGCCCACCAGCCATCAGTACCACATACCACAG
>PVIC010028500.1:0-23181 GCA_004025085.1 Thryonomys swinderianus
AACTCTTGTTTTTCTAAAGCTCTTTGTAAGAATCAAGCCAGAACTGGCCTTTATGGATGGAAAAGTATTACCTCCTTACTGCAGGAGAAAATCCCAACAGCCTTTGTTCAATTTTCTTTGAATCCAGTGTCATTCCATTATTCTTTACTCATATTTCTTTGTGGAGAAATTTCTCCTTATCTCTCTGAATCAGATCAATTTCACATTTTAATCTCACTCACTGCTAATGCACCAAATTTTGGATTCAGCTGAGTTAAACTTTTGTGCACTCAGTTTACATAAATGGGGAAAATGTTCATTACATCGTTACAAAACATGCACAAATGAAGTCTGATTCTTAAGGTAGAACAACTTCCACAAAAACAGGATTTATAAGTAACTTGATAGTAAATGAGATTGTAACCTCAGTATAACCTTACACACCTTATGCTTTGACATTCAATATGCTTTTTAGCTTAAAAATAAAACACATAGCTGAAAATCATAGGTACTAGGTAGATTGCTAGGTAGGAACCTAGAAGTTCATTTATAAAATGCAAGACCTGAAAGCCCTTGAAAGCTACCCTAGTCTTCTCTCTTTACTTATCCAAAGAAGAGAAAGAGGGTTGTATCATAAAATGGTTTAAACCAGGCCACACAGCAAGTGGTGTTTCTATGGGGGGCTGAGGTCTGACCCTCAACACAGTAATTTTGATGGTGGTTACTGTTTCTCAGCATGTTCTTAACTCATGAAATAGTTTAAAAGTATTTTAAAAACTGGTGAAAGTGTGGTTTTGTCGTGAGGCTGAATTTCTTGGGGGAAGCTAAGTTACAGAGAAATCCCAGATGGGCACAGAAGTTCCAGTGGCTTCAACATAATGAAAATTTGTTTCTTGCTCCCATTTTATGTCCAGGGAGGCTCAGGAGGGACCTTGCTCTCTGTGGGCTTTGGGAAAACCAGCAAGGGGACGAGCCATTGTCTAGTGGTTGCATTCTCAGGAACTCGTAGCCTTTTGGCTACACTGGCATCAGCAATTTTACAGGGGAAAAACAGTAAAAGATATTTAGGATAAAATGATTCTTCTGAAGGCTAGGGCTTGAGTGAAAGCATGCACTCTGGAGGAGGAGGAGCTCATATATTCTGATGGTGAAAGAGCTGCTGAAGGCAGTCTCTAAGCATTTTCATTGGAGGATTTAACAAGCTGGCCTAGGTTCTTTTCCTGGGTAGGAGCTGCAGGGGCATGGTGGGGCATGATACCATGCTCATCGGCCTTCCTTAGAATTACAGTTTCACTTGTAAAGAGAAGGGGAACTTTCAATGGACATGTTCATACATATCTTTTAATTTCTTAGCCCAACAGACAAAAACAGCTACTATTTCAATTTTATGGATGGTAGAGGGAGCACAAAGGAATTTGAGATAAAAATATTAGTGAAGAAATGCTGCATGTGGTGGCTCAAACCTGTAATTCCAGCAGTTGGGAGGCAGAGGCAGGAGGACTGCTGAATTTGAGGTTTGCCTGGGCTACGTGGTGAGCTCAGGGCCAGCCTGAACTACAAAGTGAGACCCTGTCTGAAAAAAAAAAAAAAACAAGCTAAGGAGTTATCAAACCTTGAGGAGAGGATTCTGGATAAGATAACTTCAAGTCTGTCAAGTCTGCCATCAAGTCTTTCTAGGTAGGAACTAGATCATATTATCCTCACCTCTACTTAATGACTCTGAAGTCTATAATAGTTTGCCATGAGTGAGGAATGATCCCAACATGGGAATCTTGCATTGTTGAGTGTAGATAAAAGTTTGCATTCCTCAATCTTCCATTCCATTTGGGCTTTAAATCTAATGGAGTTAAGATGATGACATGAAGAAATCATCTTCATACCACCATCCCTCATCTCCTTTCTCCAGTCCCATATGTCTTTGAATCTACTGAAACACAAATAAGAACTACTCAAATGTGGAGAAAATATTGTAAATATTGTTATGTATATGACTTTTTAAAAATAGTGCTAGAGATAGAATTGAAACCCTTGTGTAGCCGAGGCAATCACTCTGCACTGAGCTACATCTCAGCCCATCTATGGGTTTTTGAGACTATTGTTTTTGAGGCAGGCGCTGGAACCACTGAGCTAACCCTCTGGTCCTTGAGACTATTGTTTTTGAGAGATGGTATTATTGAGGAAGTAAAGGCCAGGAGTTAGCAAAACTATTAGGCTTGGGTATTTCAGGGAATTCAGAGCCTGCTTGTTTGGGCTGGACAGTGTGTTTTCACTATGAGCCATGATGGTTCACAAGTAAGTAGCTTGACGCATCAGAAACAGGGGATGTAGCATGAGAGGAGGGGGAGCCAACAAGAAGATGTCACTCTCTGGTTTTCTGGGGTCATGGAACTCCACCTGTCTGAACTGCAGAAAAAATAAATGGGGATGATCTTAGTGCGGAACATAGAAGTCAGAAGGCCATTACTGCACATGTGGTAGCAAGAGTCAGGATATGTTAGGATCATACGTTTTTCATGGTGTCTTCTCTTTTCTAAGAAAAGCAACAAAATCAAACTTATTTTATTGTTTAAATGATTACTTGTATAAGGAAGAAGTTTAATTTAAAATACAGTTAGCTTTTGTACTGTACAAGAAAATGCCTGAGACCTTTTGAGACAATGGTTTCTTTAAAAAAATAGGACAGAAATTGCAGGCCAATTTGTGCAATGCTCCTGCAGAAGGTGATGCTGGTAAGCATGGGAGGGCTCATGGGAATCAAGCCTGACTTGTTTGAGAGAAACTCAAAGTATTTTAAGGGTACATTCCAGCTTTATTCTTCAGAGCTTGGTAGATTTTAAGGAGATAAGCTGTTTCCTTTCCTTTTCCCAGGCCGTTAAAGGCGGCCATGACATTGCACAGTGATTAATAGCACAGAGGACTATTTGATCAGATTGATGTCTGCTATCTTCCTGGTTATTCATGGCTGGCTGGAACACTATCTTACTATCATGGTTACTCACATAGGTATTACTCAACCTTAGCTAGAGAAAGAGGCTGTGAGAAGTTTTGTTTCCCCTTTATGCAAACTGTTGCTGCAATTTTTCTTAACTCACATGTAGAAGTTGAATATTTCATAATAAACACCTAGAACATAAGCCTCATAAATTACTGCATAAGATTATTATCTTTTTTTAGCTTATCAGGATTATTCATTTCCTTGCTCAGGAAATTTGACTTAAAATAGTTTTGCTATCAAAAAAGATATATTTTTCCTAATGGACTTGGTACTTCTCAAAATGATTTCATGATTTTTGTTTCCTGCCTCTGTCTCATTTACTTCCAAGCTGACAACTATATCTTGAAAATAACCATGTGCTTTCTAATAATGGGGACCTTCAAACTTGTATATGCCCAGCCAGTTAACTATAACATTACATCATTCTACTATGTAATTGGAATCTAAATGAAGTGACATTGTAGAAAGGAAGGTGAGAAATTAATCTTAATTCATATGTGCTGTAGAATATTTTTTTCAGTGTGACTTTAGATAATATCTATATTTTAATAATAAAAGCAATATATGTTTTTTTGTTTAAAATTTGAAACACTATAAAAAGTATAAAAGGGAATTGAATCAGCTTTAATTCTACCTCCATACCCAGATTTCTGATATATTCCCTTTAGTCAGTCTTCTCTACAGGTGTGTTATAGTCTTGCTTCCTCTCTCTCTGTTTTCATTCTGCCCTTTTTCCTATTTTATTTTTCTTTATTACTCCCTTTGTTTGCCAAGAACTAACTAAAGTCCTTAGTAGCTGTGCAGCTTCTTCACCTGCACTGCAGTACTCATGTGCGCAGAGGAAACAGAACTTTGATTTAGAAGACCTGAGGTTCAGTCCTCTTCTTCTTGTTGCTATAGGTAGCAGTAAAATTAGCAACAGCATCTGTGTCTCTGAGGACAGTGTCCCAGGTGTGAGCAGGGAAGTGCAGTCCTGGCATCCAAACATGTGTGCTGTACACACAATCGATTCCCTTTCTTTGGACACACATTTCCTAAGAGAGATACAATCTTCTTTTATTCTTTTTAATACTCCCTTAATATAAGGAAGTGATTCTACCATTTTATACCTATGGAATCTGAGAGACAGAATTGTAATCATTTATCTCCCAGGGGGAGAGGGAGACTTTGACCACATATTTCCAGAGTCATCTCTTGTTTCTTTCCATGACACCCACTGGCTCTTTCTATTACCAGATAAATGAAAGGTGAGTATATATGAGTTTGCTTTGTACACAGAAGAAGGAAGCCCATGTAGGCTAACACTGTATAGTTTTATCAGTCAGCTTTTCTGTTCCTGGGACCTACTAGCTAACATACACAAATTAAAAGAAGACACTCATGGCTTCAGAAGTTTCAGTTCATGGTGTACTGGCTCCAAGGCAGTAACATCATGGTGGAACAGTGGGATGTAGAAAAGCTTCTTTTTCATGGAAGCCAGAAAGCAAAGTAACAAGGGAAAGACAACCTTCAAAGGCATGCCCATGGTGACTTACATCCTCCAACAGGGTTCTACTTCCCAACAGCCCATTTTAGCTATGGACTCATCAAGAGATTGATTAACTAATAAGGTTAAATCTCTCATTATCTGATTGTCTTCTGAAAGTTTTACCTTTGAACACATTGCAGTTTGTGGAGAGCATGTTAGATCAAAACTTTAGTAAGAGGAAGAAAATGAAGTGTAGTGTGACATCAGCATGAAATCTACCCTTTGTACAGGGATCCTAAAGACTGGGGTCTGAGTACAGCAGAAACAGAGCAAGAGTGATTCTAAGGGACACTGTGGTATAATAGGAGTTAAAGCTGTTACTGAAAATTTGAAAATACAAAAAGAGGGCCTAATAAACATGACCAGTCAACAGAAAACATGAAAGCTGTTAAGGAGAAACAGTCTGACTTTGAGAATCAATAGAGAATATGGACCAATCTTTCAACCTTAAATTCAGCCTAATCTAGTTTCTTCCTTCTTATTTTCCCACTATATTATTAGAGAACATAAACATGAGTCCAGATCTCTCAACTTTTCCCATCTGTTCCAGCAAGATGCCTCCCTTAATCAATTTTTGTTTCCACTATTTCTGTGTGCCTATAGACATTACTTCATATTTGTCTTTGTTTCTCTTTTCCCCAAATTCTTTCTTTCTCCACACAAGTCCCGTTATCTCAAAGCTTCTCCCATTTAACTCAAATGTTTCTTTTGCCTAATTCTTAGAAAATTAACATCCAATTATTAGGTAGTGGCCAGCACCTGCTTGCATCTGATCCAACTGTTACCTTTCTGTATAAAATTTACACATTTATCCATTAATGGAGGTACACTGGCTTCATTCTGTTCTGTGCAGATGGCAGTATAAATAGTGAATCAAGAATCACTGACTCAGTGGCCTTGAGAGATGGACAGAGGAAGCACTGGAATACTGGCTTTTGCAGACTTCTCTTTTGGTGAAAAGTATTGCATGAAAGGCAGCAAAAGTGGAGGAAATTCCAGATGAGGTAGTAACTGAGTGGCAGGAATGGTCACAAAAATAGAAAATTTGGGGTGGGAGATTTAGCTCAGTGGTTCTGGCTCCTGCCTCGCAAGTGAAAGGTTCAGAGTTTGATGCCCAGTAATCACAGACAATTAATGCTGGGTGTGGTGGCTCACATCTGCACTCAGGATGCAGAGGCAGGGAGGGTTGCTGAGTTTGAGGCTTGCTTGGGCTACATAGTGAGCTCAGGGCCAGCCTGAACTACAAAGCAGGACCCTGTCTAAAAGTAAATAAAAAAATAATAATAATTGAGGACAGTGTTTTTTAATTCCTGATTTAAAATGCCTAAAAGGTGTAATAGATATTGTGAAATAGGAAGAAAGTATTCAAAGGGTGAAGTGAAAGTGGTGGCAGGGGAAGGAAAGAAGGGAAAGAAAAAATTGAAGATAAGGAAAAAATCTAAATAAAGCTTAAGTATATATGGGAGGAGGCGATGAAGGGAGAGCATAGGAATGGAGAAAATAAGAATCAAGATATATCTTGTACAGGTGCAAATTCTCAGAGATGAATTTGATCATAACTTGTACCTAAAATGTATCAATAAATTTGATTAAAAACATAAATGACTGATGAAGGCAAATCAGACAATGATTCATTTTGCATCACATTTTTGTATTTTATAACTAGTAATATACTCCACATAACTACATCTATTGTATATGAAAAAAGAACATAAGATTGTTGAATTTACATAATCATGAGGTTTTTTTTTTTTACTGTCTTATTGCTAAGGATTTCCACCAGATGTGCTTCTATTTAGCTTTACATATTTCTTTGATCAAATAGTTCATGAGTTTAAAAACAAATGAAAGTATCTTTACCTTTATTCCTGTGAAACACCCTGAATGTGCATTCAAGCCCCTTTATTTGGAGAAATGATATTATACACACACAGGTATTGCCTGGACAGTCTCACTACAATGATCTGAGAAGCTGCAGGTGGCCAAAGCTGCTTTCCTACTTTACAAAATTGATCTGTATGTGAGATATTACTTGAATCTTTGTCTTCTAGGTTATTTTTTTCCTTCTTTGACACTATATATTTGATTCCTAATTTTAATTGTTCCCTTAAATGTTTTGAATCCTACTTTTTAAAATTTCTGTGCCACTTTATTTACATTTAAGGAAGAACCTACCAGTTACACAATGTTTGATTTTAAATAAACAGTTTCCATATAAGGTAAATATCATGGGTGTGTGAAGATGCCAGACAAAATAAACAGCTTTAAATCCAATTTGCTATGATTGTGTGACAGTATGTACTGGGTGACTTGGGAGTGGTTCCTCCCCATACCCCTGTTAACTATCATTTATGACTATAATCATTTCAGCATGTTTGTTATTATGTTACTTATATCAACTTTTGACAACGTAAGAATTTAATTTGAGAGTAAATGGACAGTTGACCAAATAACACTGAGTCAGACATATCAGGTTGAAATACAAGTGTGCTCGTCAATGTGCAGTTCAAACACCTGAAGTGTATTCGGTCTTGATAGCTGTGAACATGGTCAGATCAATTACATTAGGGAGAGCCCTGCTGATTCCATTTAAGGCAGTTAGTACTTTTTGAAATAAACACATAGTTACAACTGATATAACTTGGACATTTTTATGCTGAGTTGTTGGTGATAACTCTTGGTATAATTTATTAGGAAAAATCAATTTCTGATTCTTTCCTTTTTGCATTGTTAGAAGTGATACTGGAGAGATTGCTCCTGTTTTGAAAACTGGGTGTCCAGGCTAGTGAATCAAACCCTCTGAATAGAGGCCAAGGTACTCTAGTAACAATAACTACTGAGTTACACCACACCACCATTTCCTTATGCTGTAAATTTACAGCCTAAAATGTTACCTATTGTTCATGAAATTATAATTGTTTTCTTGTTTATGCCAAATGTTATTTGTCAAACTTGGATTGACCTAAAGCAATTTCTAAAAGCATGATGAGATTTACTTAAAGACAAATTCTTTGGAAAGCCAAATTTGAAAACCCACAGCATTGATTGTTGTAAAATAACAAGCTGCCATTCTTGATTGCTGGAGATTTTGTTGGCATTTTGGATGCAACTGAAACTGTGTTCTACTACATGTGCAAAGTTTAATAAATTCTGTACGTCAGTAAAAATTTGTAATATAGGTATAGGCAAGAATCTTAAAATAGTAAATTTCTTTGGTTTTATTTAGCTCAATATCTTCCAGACTTACTAGATTGTAGATAATATTTTTTTCTTGTGACAGGTATTAACTTTCTGCAGAAATTAGGTCACTCAGAATGTCCATTGACAAGTGATATGTTTTGTTATTATTACACTCATTTTACAACACAAATCGACATGGAGCTGCTAAGTGGAATAATAACCCAACTTTTCTATCTGTGTTTGTTCCTCTGAGGCTAGGAAGTAAAGATTAGGGTTTTAGAAAAGCTAGCAGATTGAAGAAAAAAAGAAATGATTGGTCTGTCTATTTAATCCTAGTTTTGCTTTAATTGCTCAAATAAAAATAATTGCATTGTGTACAGCAAGATTAGTTTGCCATTTACATCACATACAGCTGCTTCAGGTCAGGTGTCATGAACTGCATCCAATTTCTTCCCACTCTGGGATCCATACAAGTTTTCTCATAGCAAAAGCTAACTACCAAGAGCCCAGTATAAATTCCATATTTTTCCAGCTTATAGCATACACCATTTCAGGTAGTATTCCATTGGCCAAAGCATATCATAATGTTATAGGAAGTGATACTGGAGTTGAAATATAAACTACTATATCTCCTCACCTGTTAACTGTGTTATCTGCTGAGTTCTTATTCCCTCGAAATTGAAGAATGAGTCTTAAAAAATGGAGGTTAAAAGATATTTATTTATTTTTATTTTTTATTTTTTATTTTTTTTTTTTGCTTTTGGAGACAGGGTCTTGCTTTGTAGTTCAGGCTGGCCCTGAGCTCACTATGGTGCCCAGGCAAGCCGCCGCGAACTCAGCAATCCTCCCGTCTCTGCCTCCCGAGTGCTGGGATTTAAAAGATATTTATTGATTGGAAAGCTTCAGAGGGGCAGGAGGGGTCCAGGGGGCCCTCCTTACAGAAGAGCTTTATAGGGCGAAACTGACCTGGGCACAGTATGAGCCACAGCCATGAACATCCAGCAAAGGTACAAGCTTAGTCACTTCAGTAATGGTGGTCCAGTTGCGACACAAATCACATAACAAGTGTGGATGGGAAGAACAGATTCTCCCAGGAAGTGGTGGGTCCAAAGATCCCTGGTCAACCCTTGGGCTGTTGATTCCTTTCTAGGCTTCACCAGACCCAATTCTTTAAGGAAGCACACAGTTCTGGTCATTTTGTCTTCATCTGGAAGCCTGCTTTCAGCCAATGTGCTTCTGCTACAGTTGAGTTTCAACTTGTCCTAACTTTCTTGAGGACTCAGCCCTGTCCAATATATCTACCTAGCTCAGCTCATCTATCTATAATACTAAGGCTCTGCCTATTTTTGGTATTGTTTTTGTATTTGTCTGTGTTGTAAAACGTTGTGCTAGTAAACAATATCCAAATCTTCCTCATGTTTTAGGTGCTATGAGTTGGTTTTTGTATCTCTTCTTGCATCTTCTCCTTTATGTGGTTCATGAAACGAGCACTAATTTTCATGGCAGAAATATTGTTCTCATGACATTGAGAATTTAAAATAGTTAGAGAAAACTCTTGATGTGTGTCTGAAACTCATGGCCTATCCAATGGTGGCGGGGAAGGGGAGATGTTCTTGTCTTCCTCAGTGGGCATAGAAGTTCCATCACAAGAGGTAAATATACACAGTCCTCTCCTAGGGCAAGGAAAAACTAATACATAGAAAAAATAGAAATGACTTCAGGTGAAAGTAGGAATATATATGAGCACAAATTTCATAAGGTGATAGATAGGGTTGATGTTCCTCATATAAAAGAAAGCCTGAAGGCAAATAGTTGCTAGTGTTACATGTAGTTTCTCAACAATTCCATCAAGGTTTGCCCCCCACCTGTCTATTACACAGTCCCTAAAGTGTCAATGGTCCGTCTGTGTGCACACAGCTTCCTAATTTCAAGATTGTTGCACAGTTCCATGAATCACATCTATAGTGAAAAGAAGGGAAAAGAGATCCTGCCAATGTCATCAATCAAAAAGTGTTTAGAAGCTGCACCATCTCTCACCTTCTGTTTCATCGTGCAGCACACACTACTTTGAGCCACAAAGGAGGCTGAAAGGGAAGCTGGAGAGATCCAGCGAAAAGGGCTGAGGAGGCCAGGGCTTCAGTGTAATTCAGCTGAATTACCAACCAATGCTGCCTTCCACAGGAAATTTTTAGAAAAGACCAATGTTTGAATTTGAACTTCTTTCGTCATTGTTTACAACTGGGAGCAAAAGGCAAATTTATACCTTTAGTTGGTAACCTTGATTAGCGTTTTAGCTATCCTTGATTATGTTATGCACATAATTTTTAGAGCAGTGTTATTAAATCTCCCACACAATCTCCCAGAGTTTATATTAGCCTATTTTTGTATGAAGGAGATTATTTTCATTTAGCACTGTACTTATGTAATTCACCTTTTCCTTATGAGAGATAAGTGACAGTAATGAAAGTAATGAAATCTCAATTCATGATAGGTTTTAGAAGAAAAAATCTTTCTTATTCATATTTGATTTGATTATATTTGAAAACACTTTGTAGTTCTCTCAAGGGATCTTCTTTGTATTATTAAAGGAGAAATAATTGTATTGCATAAGGTGTTATAAAACATCAGCACTTTCTTGAGAGTGCGGTGTTATAAATATCTCTTCCCTGTTAAAGCTGTGAAATGGTAAGTGGAGTCTGATTGGCTTGTAAAAAGGTAGGACATTTTATAAGCAGAGGAGATATTTCTATCCCAGTGTGGACTCTTTCTCTTTTGATTCTAAAAATGGGATAACAATGAGTTTTGGTAGAAAGGAGGGATATCTCTTCTAGGTGTTGCTAGCAAAACGTCCTTCTAAATCATGTTGAGATTGATCCATCAAATAAAAGGGGGGGTATGACTGTGTTCAGAGGAAGAATGACTGGGCATCTGGAAGGCACTCAGTCAGGGAGAGTGCCTTATTACCAGGATTACAGAACAGGTGGTATAACCTGTAGGCGGTGAGTTCCTCCATTTCTGGAGTCTGGGCGTCCAAGATCATGGTTAGCAGGGCTGTTTTCGTTTGAGCCTTCTTCTGAGATTTCTTTTGAGCTTTTGGCTCGTAGAGTGATGTCTTCTCTCTGTACGTCTGTTTCTGTGTCCTAATGTCCTCTTCTAATAAGAATAATCCTATGAATTGGGACCTACCTAATTATGATTAACTTCATAATCTCATTAAAACTTTATCTCTGAAAATGGTCACACTTGAGTTCCTGGGTTAAAATTTAAAAGTATGACTTTTGGAGGACCATAGTTCTTCTGAAGGAAGTTACACCTGAGTACATTTTAAGGAGTTGTTCATTTCTCCACACAATGACATTTTTTCTTTTTAAATTAAGTTTATTGGTACATTTTAAGTATACATTATGGTTACAGTCTTCATTGAGTATTTGTAGCTGTACATTATATACCTTTTTAAAAAATTAATTTATTGGAACATTATATATACACAATTATACTCCACATTGAGAATTTGTACCTGTATATGACATAACTTAATTCTCATTTTTCCCCTTCCCCTACCCACCCTACCACCCCTACCCCTATATACACAAGCTTTTTCTTTTTTTACCATCAATATTTTCTTTCCCCTCATTATTTATCCCTAAAGCCATTTCCCTTTGAATATTTACTATTTCACAATACTGATCATGCATTCTGCAACACATTTACAACTTTAATTTCTCATACTGGGGAAAAGTATGATATTTACACGTCTGTGACCTATTTATTTCACTTTTGAGTTGCCCTGAAGGTACATCATTTGAGTATGGATGACTCAATCTCATCATTCTTTATGGCAGAGTAATACTCCATTTTATTAAAAACCAATATCTCCTTTATCTGGTCTATAGTTGATGGGTATTGGGTTTGTTTCCAAGATTTAGCAATCACAAACTGAGCTGCTATAAACATGGATATTTTGTATCTAAACTCTTGTTTACTTCTGTCCTAGCTGCTCTGTGAGTTTCTTTCTTCTGTTGTTATGTTTGGGCCCATCCTCACCTTACTTTTGCCAACAGACATGCATCACAGCAGCAGTGGTGGTGTCTGTCAGGTCAACATTATACACACAGATGCATTCACATACACACCCCACACAGCACTTAGGTTCACACAATTCAAACACAGACATATACAAATGTAGTCATGTGCACAAATGCATACTTCCCATTGGCTGACTTACATATCTCTGTTTTGACTGTTGTCAGTAGGCACTTAGGAAGCCAGACCAAGAAAAACTCCTCTTGCTGTGACTGTCATTTGGATTTAATAGATAACAATTTCTTTTTTTCTTTACTGACTTTATTGGTACATTATAGTATATATTATAAACGCATCCATTATTGAGAATTTGTATCTGTCCATGATATATCTTGATTCTTATTTTTTCCTATTTCCCTGCCCTCCTACAACTTCCTGCCCCCCTATATACATAAACTTTGCTTCCGTTTTTCCTTTTACTATCAAATTTTTCCTCTTCTTTGCTTTCCCCTGTCCTCCTTCTTTTAGGTTCCATTCTCCTTTGAATATTTTCTATTTCATAATACCTAATATACATTTTAGACCTCACTTATACTTTCAGTTTCAAATACTAGAGAAACAGTACAGTATTTACACATCTGTGTCCTATTTATTTTATTTACAAGCATGGTCTTAAGGTGCATCCATTTGAGTATAAATGTCTCCAGTTTATCATTCTTTACGGCAGAGTAGTACTCCATTTCATTAAAACAACCACCTCTTCCAGTTGATGGATTACAGAGCAGTTTTCAGGATTTATTTATTGGAAACTGTGCTGCTATAAACAGGTGCATATATTTCACTGTGATATGATACTTTTAATTCATTTGGGACTATACCCTGCAGGGAAATAGCAGGGTAAAATGGGACCTCTAATCCTAGTTTTTTGAGGAATTCCCACACTGATTTCCACAGTGGTTGTACTAGTCTACATCCCCACCAACAGTGGAGAAGGGGTCTTTTTCTGACCACACAACCAGTATTTGTTATAGGTTGATTTCTTGATAGCAGCCATTTTTTCTGCAGTTAGTTGGAATTTCAATGTTGTTTTTCATCTGCATCTCTGGAGTGACCAATGGTCATGTACAGTTTTTCATATGTTTCTTTGCTGGTTTTACTTCTTTACTTGAAAAATATTTGTTCATTTCAGATGTCTACTTTTGAATTTGGGTTTTCAAATTTGGGGGTTCTGATTTTTTTAAGTTCTTTATATATTTTAGATAATAGTCTTTTTTCCTAAGGAGCAACTGGTAAAATTTTTCCTACATTGTACATTGTCTTTTTCACTCTCTTGATAGTTTGTCTTGCTGTGTGTAAGCTTTTTAATAAGATGAGATCTCAGCTGTTAATTTTTTCACTAATTCCTACACTACTGAGGTTTTGTTCATAAAGTCTTTTCCTATACCAGTGTCTTTAAGAGCCCTACCTATCCTATCCTCTAGCAGATTCAGTGTTTCTATTGTAATATTTAGACTTTTAATCCACTACAATTTTAGTTTAGTGCATGGTGAGAGATATAGGTCTAGTTTTAATCTTCAACAAGTTGAAACCCAGTTTTTCTAGGACCATTTATTAAAGAGGCTATCTTTCCTCCATGAAGTATGTTTGGGCCCTTTGTCAAAGATGAAGTGGCTCAGCATATCTGGAGTTGTTTCTGAACTTCTAATCTGTTACATTGATTCTCAGGTCTGTTTTTTTTTTTTTTGCCAGTATCATGCTGTTTTTATTACAGTGGGTTTGTAATATAGTTTCAAGTTGGGGATTTTGAAACTCCCTGCCATGTCTTTGTTGCCTAGAATTGCTTTTGCTACTATAGGTATCTTTTGGTGCCTTCTTCTGTTTTAGATTTTTTTCTCTAGTCTTGTGAAATATACTGTTAGGATTTCAGTTGCTATCACATTCAATCTACATAGCTGTTTTAGAAATATGGTCATTCGGACAATATTGGTTTTTTCCACCCAAGAACAAGGAATGTCTTTGCATTTTCTGATATCCCTTTGTATCTATTTTTTCAGACTGCTATGGGTTTTGAAGTATAGATATTTCAGTTTTCTTGATGCTATTTTGTTTCCTCAATTTCTCTCTCAAAGTATTATTTGTGTATAAGGTTGTGATTTTTGAACGCTGACTTTGTTCCAGGTACTCTACTGAATCTGGAAATTAAGTCTAGATGTCCGTTGGCTGATTTTAAGTCTAGTAGTCCTTTGGTTGCTCATATGGTTTTTGTCCTCAACTCTGTATTACATTTATTGATATACATATGTTGAACCATCCTTGTATCCCTGGGATGAATCCAACTTTGTCAGGATGTGTGATCTTCTTGATGATCCTCTGTATTCTGTTTGTCAGTATCTTACTGAGGATATTTGCATCTATGCTCATTAGGGAGATTGACCTGTAGTATCATTTGTTTGTTTGTTTGCTTGTTTTTTGGTCTTTCTCTTCTCTTACAATCAAGGTAATAGCTTCTTTGAGGAATGAATTTGGGAATCTTGCATCCCTCTTAATTTCACTAAACAAATTGAGAAATAGTGGCATTAGCTCTTCCCTAAGTTTCTTCTAGAATTTGGCAGTGAAGCCATAAGAACCAGGACTTTTCTTTGTTGGTAGCTTTTAAATTACATTTTCCATTTCACTGATTGATATTGAGGTACTAAGAAGTTTTATATCTTCATTCAACTTTGATAATTCATATGTGTCTATGAGTTTATTCATTTCTCTTATGTTTTCCATCTTGCTGGAGCAGAGGTTTTCAAGATAGGTGTTGCGTATCCTCTTGATTTCTGCCAGAACTTTTGTGATTCCACTCTTTTTGTTCCTAATTACAGTTGAGCCTTTTTAAAACAAGGTTGGCTAAAGTTTTGTTGATATTATTTATTCTTTAAAACAACCAACTTTTTATTTCATTGATGTTTGCATCATTCTCCTCCTCTCCAGTTGATTAATTTCTGCTGTGACCCTTATAATTTCCTCCCTTGTATGAACATTGGGTTGGCTTTGCTCCTCTTTTTCTAGGAGGTTGAAGTTGAGCATAAGTTGTTTATTTGAGCTTTCTGCTTTCCTAGTATGGGAATTCACTGCTACAAATTTCCTTCACAGAGTTGTTTTTGTTCTGTCTCACATATCCCTATATGCTACACTGGTATTAACATTTAATTATAGAAACTGTAATTTATTCTGTGACCCATTTTTTTATTCAGGAGATTGTTATTCAATTTCCATGTGTTTGTGAAATTCTTGTGACTATTTTGACATTTTTATTGCACTATGATCTGCATATAGGGGATAACTTCAATTTCTTTCCATTTATCTAAACATGTTATATGAGTTAGCATGTGGTCTATTTTGGAGAGTGACCTGTGTGTAGCTGAGAAGAAGATGTATTCTGATTTTGCAGGTGGAATAGTCTATAGACATCTCTTAAGTCTATTTGTTCAAAAGTTTGGTTCAGTTCTAGTATTTCATTGTTAATTTTTGTCTAGTTGATCTGTCTATTTGTGATAGTGGGGTATTGAGGTCCCCACTACTATTTTATTAATGCTTATTTGGTTTTTTACTTCCATTAATATTTGTCTTATACAGTTGGGTGTTCTAGCATTTGGGGTGTGTGTGTGTGTGTGTGTGTGTATTTATGAATGCCATCTCTTTCTCATGGATTGTTTCTTTTGAAAAGATGTAGTGTATTAATTCTTGTTTTAATTAATTCTTGTTTTGTTTATTAATTCTTACATTGTCTGAAAATAAGATAGCCACTCTCAATTTTTTGCAATTTGCTGTCACATGGAGAATTGTTTTCCATCCTTTTACTTTTAGTCTATAGATTTCTTTTTGAATTAAGTGTTTTTCTTGCACACAGCATATTACTGGATCTTGTTTCTGTATTCATTTTACCAGTGCATTTCTTTTGGTTGATAAATTGATTCTGTTAATACTGATTCTTATAACTGATATGTGTTGACTCATACTTGTCATGATATTTTCCTGTAGTTGGCTTTATTATTATTCTTTTAACCTCCCTATCATTTAATTTCTTGCCTTGCCTTGTTTCTTCATTGTGTTAGGTCTCATGGAATTGTAACCATGACTGAATTTTTCTAAGATACTGTTTAGAATTTTTGTAGCACAGGATTGATATTTATAAAGTTTCTCAGGTGTTCTTTGCTGTGGAAATATCTTTTTTCCCCATCAATTTTGAAAGATAGTTTTTCAGGATACATCAATTTAAATTGGAGGTTGTTTTCTTTTATGGCTTAAAATACTTCACTCTAGGCTCTCCATGACTTGAGTGTTAGTGTTAAAAACGTCTGCTGTGATTCTGATAGGCCTTCCTTTTTATGTGATTTGTTTCTTTTCTCTAACTGCTTCCCATATTTGTTTTGTTTTTGAGTCTCTAAAATCTTGACGACTATATGTCTAGGTGTCGACTTAAAAAAAAATCATGTTGGACTCCTATATGCCTCAGTTATCTATATGTCAAATTCTTGCCTCTTGCTTGGGAAGTTTTCTGCCATTACATCTGTGAACAGTTTCTTTATGCCATTTTAACCATCTCCTGTTTTTTCACTGATTATTATCAATTTTGTGCTATTCTTCATTGCATCATCACACAGCTGCTGGATTATTTTTCCAGGTCCCTTGTCATTTAAAAAAAAATCTTTCCTTGCCTTGTCACCAACTGAAATACTGTCTTGTACATCTCAGGTTCTGCCCTCACATTCACTTGTTTTACTGTGTAAAATTTCAATAGAGTTTTTTTTAATCTCCTTAATTTCCTTTTGAATCTGTTTATTGGATTCCATCATCCTGAAATTCCATCGTGTTCCTGACATCATTCTATTTTTATCTTTGCTTTTCAAAGTTGTCAATTTTTTTTGTTATCTGAGAGATTTTAATTTATTTTTTTCCAGGTCCTTTTTTATTGCTGGTTCAGAGAATTGAGTTGGCTGAGCTATCTCATAGTTCCCTAAATTTCCCTTTGGTGATCCTGAATTCTCCATTTGTGTCTTATTTTGTTGTTTATCTCATCTTTTTTGTTGTTGTTGTTGAAGTTTTTGATTTGCTTCCTGATTTGCTGCATATAAAATGCTGATTGCAAATATCTTTCTTGCTAATATTTAGAACATTTTAGGAATGGCTACTTCCTGGGTCATCATCCTTCAAGTATTACTGGCCTGTAGGCCTTGAATCTGTAATGGTCCTTAGGCAATTGCAGTTCTGCAACAATAGGAAAAAGACTTGAACTGAACAGTCATGTTACCAATCACTGTGGTCCAATGGTCTTTTATTGTAGAAGCTTTCTTTACTCTTCTGATTTGCTTCTGCAACTAGGTCTTTTTTTAAAAATTTATTTTATTTTATTTATTTATTTTTTAGACAGGGTCTTGCTTTGTAGTTCAGGCTGGCTCTGAGCTCACTATGTAGCCCAGGTAAACCTCAAACTCAGCAATCCTCCTGTCTCTGCCTCCTGAGTGTTGGAATTACAGGCTTGAGCCACCAAGCCTGGCATTTATAGTATGTGGTAGTGATTGTCAGTGGGTGTGAGCCACCATGCCCAGTATTGTTGTGTGTGGTTATTCGGGATTGAACCAGGGAACTTGCACTTGCTCAGCAGGCACCTGAACCACTGAGCTAACTCTCCAGACCTGCAGCTACATCTTGAAGACCCCAAACACCTCTGTTCTCCAGATGGGATCCCTGGTGTCAATGGCAACCTACTGTGTTCTGAAGATGAACTGCTGGGCCTGCTCCCTATATGATGGTCCATGTGGAAGTGCTTAAAAGAATTTCTAACTCTGTTGTCAGTGCTAGTTATCTGAAGCAAGAAAAGATCAACACAGACTTAAAAGAACTCACTGTTTGCCATTTTGTTTATTTTTCTGAATGCATATTAAAATGTTGCCAAATCACATGGACTTTAATTTTTTTAGTGTTTATATGTTTTATTTTAGTGTTTATATTGTGTGTTTGAAACTTGGACAGAAAAATCTTACTTCACTATATTAATTAATAAAAAGCCTAGTTGAAGCACACAGACATAACTTTGTGGCTTTTAAATAAGATATAATTCTTACCCATTTCAGGAAAAATAGGAAATTCATCCACTTACACTAAGCTTCTGAGTGAGTGTGAACTTCAGCCCTTGATTAGCTTTTCCACATTTCTGTACTACTGCATAAAATTTGTGTCTTTAATTCTTTGCTGGAGTGAAAATATGTTCCCAGGAAACCTGCAGCAGAAATTCAAGTCCATTTTGTTTAACAGAGGTGCCCTTGAGACACTCCAGGCCTGGTTTGTTTATATTGAGAGATAGAAGGGTCTAGAAAGTAGCAATTCTAAATCTTAATGACATGGACTGAGTTTCACTCTACTCATGTAAACTGCTGCCTCCCCTGAGGAGTGAGATCATCCAGAGGGCTGTGTGAATCACTGGCTGTTCTCATGCTGAGGCAAAAAGAAAATCCAACCACTTCACAGTTCTGGTTCCAAACGTGCCTTCTTGACTGTTTATTTTTGTCCTGCAGCAATAAGCTGTCAGGGCCGGGGAGCCTGATTGTTTCTTATCTGACCACCGGTACTGGGTGAGAGTAACACGCAGATGAATGGGAGATAGAGACAGATGCCACAGCAATGAGGACAGAGAGAGGTTTTCAGTGTGTTCTTCAGATGGTCTTTCATTTGTCCACTTTGATCATCACTGGTGCTGGAACCTGAATAAGTCATTACACGAACCGTGAACATTGTCCATTTGGGAAATGTCGACAGATTTATAAGAACTGAAGTGCTACTTCTACGATAAAAAATCCAGGGCTGTAGGTTACATACGAGTCAAGCTGACTGAGGCACCATCAGAGGCAGCACACTGTTTTATGTTATTCTAATGGAATTCCAATATTTTGGAAGACAGGGAAGAGTGAGATACAATTTCATGCTCAGACCTAAATCGCTGAGAATGTTATGTAGAAGAGTGGGTTTGAAGCTGGAAAGAGATCTGGAGTGAATATATGGGGAAGCTTGCCATTGTTGAACTGGACTACCTGTGACCAGGGAAAAGACGTGGGGTTGTAAATTGACTTTGCAAGTACAGAAATAGTAGTACCATGAGCTGGGAAAGATGGCCACTTACTAAAAAAATCAGTAAGATATTCAGGGTTGAGTATTGTAAGAATAGAAGCCCATACATTTCTAAAGTTTTTATATAATAAACATAGGCTTATATCTGTCTGTTTGGCAAAGAAGATGAAAAAAATCACAAACATTAGGTAAAATGTCTTTGCTTTTTAAGCTGGATATCATGGGTATTTACCTGCTTTTATCCTGGAATAAAAATCTGAATATGTCTACTTTTAAAAGATCAGCATAGGCCTACATTGTTCTGAAACATATTTTTTTTTTTTTGAGACAGGGTCTTGCTTTGTAGTTCAGGCTGGTCCTGAGCTCACTATGTAGCCCAGACAAGCGTCAAACTCAGCAATCCTCCTGTCTCTGCCTCCCGAGTGCGGGGATTACAGGCGTGAGCCACCACGCCTGGCCCTTAAACATATTTTTACTGAGAAATGTACAGCTTCAATGCTAGTCATAAGGAAAAAGCCTTGCACTTTCTCTGGACATTTGTCTGGTGGACTTGTACTTGCCGAGATAGCAGAAGGGAAGGAGAGTCTGGATATCTGCTCTAGGACAAACCTGTTCTTTTTTTTCCTCAAAAAAATTTTGTGATTTCAGGCTGTCTGTCATTCTGATTGGTTTATTCATCAAAGTGTAGACTACACCCTATGACACAAGTCTAAACACTTTTATTGGGTATATTCTTTTTTTTTTAAATCTTCCCCATATTGGAGATTGAACTTAGAACCTTGTACTTGCCAGGCAAGCCTGGAACCACTGAGCTGAATCCCCAAACTCTAGTGTAAACATTTCAAAATCCAGCTAAGTAACAATTTTAAGTATATTCCTTTTAAAAAATCAGTATAACTCTTGTATTTTAGATTTTATGAATGCACTTACAGAACTAGCCAGCTGTCAGTTCAGACTGCATTTCTAGAAAGCCAAAGTCTGCATCTAAATCTTTACAAATGCCTGCCAGATAAAGTCACTTTCACTTCAATGCATTTCATGCAAACCTATGTCTTTTGTGAAAATCTTTTCAGAGATTTTAATGACTTCTTATGATCACTAACAGACTAAGTAAATAAATAGGCAATTAAATGAATAAAATTGTCACTAGAGGCAGCTGATGTCTTTGCTTGCTAAAGTAATCTTGTCATTAAACGTTTTATCTTTTAAGTCCTAAATATAGAATTTTGGAGATTGCTTAATACAGGGTTTGTATAACTCCTTCAAATTGAGTAATGAAAAAAAGCGCCCTTATCTCTGCAAAGAAAGGAAGCAAAGTCGGAAGTAGAGTTACTTTGTAGCAATTGCGTGTCACTTGAATGAAATGGTGAAGTCATCCAGAGAGCCCAAATGAATTAGAAACCCCTAGCTCCTCTTGGCTGGTCTGCAACTATCCTTTATTCTCCCTCATTTTAAAAGATGATTTTCTTCTTTCATATTTCAGATCCCATCCTTTCCACTTACTCTGTGGTTTTGCACCATCAATCATCTATTCTCTTTATTTCAGTACTCCCTCTTTTCTAGTTGTTTCTTCCCAATTTGTAAACACACCAGATTTCTTGTACATATAAAAGCTCCCTACCACACTTCTGTGCCTATCTATGCCTTTGCTCCTCCTATGGTTAAGTTTGTAAGAAAACATTAACCAGTCAGGTTCTCTGCCATACTCCTGCTGTGACGGGTGCTCTGTGGCCAGGCTTCCTTGCCCCTTCTTTGAGCCTGTTCTGGAAGTTATAACACGGGACTGCCACACAGCCACACCCGAGCACCACTGTTTAACTCTCACTTTACCAGTCTGCTTGAAAGATTTATAGATGACATGGTTTTCCAATTTTAGTATATGTGCTGCCGAAGCGAGGACGACATGGTTTTCCAGAAAACTCTTTCACCCTTGCTTTCTAAGGAACCAAGTCATGGCTACCTCCTTCTCCTCTGGTTGTTCTTTCTCTGCCTTTTCTAATGACTGCTTTTCCTTAAAGTTTATTTCATATTGCCCAAGGTTGTCTCCCCCATCTCTCTTGAATTCTCAGCTCCAGTATCTCCTTGGTGGATTTCTCACTGGCTTTATTGCTAATGATTTTGGAACTACTACAAGGCACAGGCATCTGCTTAGCAGATACAAGCCTGACTGAACTCTGCATTTTCCTTTTCAGGCAACAGCTCTGCCAAACCCTCCTGCCTTGTTTTGTTATCAACACCTACCCCAGGCTCCTCAGTGGAAACCAGACAAGTCTTTTGCTTCACTTATAAACTAAGCAACAGCCACAACACAGTCTGAGGTCCTGAGGGCTTTGAAGTGGACCTTTGGCAGCATGAATGGGAATGAAGGAGACAAATAGGGAGACATGGACAAAACGTGATATTATTCAGCTTTACAGAAAAGAAAACAGTGGTGAGGGAGCTGTGTTGGATAAACCTTCTGACCACTGCAACTGATTGAAATGGTAAGTCTTTACTGCACAGTCAGAGGCTTGAGTGGCTCACATCAGAATGAAGGTTACACTTTGGAAACAGGAACATTTGTTGGAGCTCTTTCCTTAGTGAGCACGTCCAGGTTTCTGTCTCCAATGGAAACGAGAGAATTGGCAGTCTGGTAATGAAGTCTATTTTGAACATATCCTAAATTCTTAGGCTCAGGATTGTACTGAATTAAAAAGGAAGATATTTTTAAACTATAGACATAATAAAAATAATTGTCTTTAGTGATGATGTGGTTTTGTAAACTACCAAGTTCTTGGTTCCAGGACAGGGATAATGGAGGAAAATATTTTGATAAATGTATAAAAGTAATTTGCTTTGCTGGATGTGGTGGCTCATGCCTGTAATCCTAGCACTCGGGAGGCAGAGGCAGGAGGATTGCTGAGTTTGAGGCTTGCCTGGGCTACATAGTGAGCTCAGAGCCAGCCCAAACTACAAAGCGAGACCCTGTCTCAAAAAAAAAAAAAAAAAGTAATTTGCCTTGAAACTCATGTTCACATTCATCAATATATAACTGTATTTGCCTTGCTAATAGAATTAATAACATGCCAATTCTTAGAAAATATGAAATTGAAAACAAATAGCTGTTATAAAACACAGCATTTGACTATATGATTTGAACTTCGTGAAAACATGAACTAGGTCAATTTTTTCCTAATTATGTCTCACAGTTGGGAACAGGATGGGACATAATAAGTTCTAATGAAAAAGCTGGCTGTTGATATAGATTTAACTTGGTGGTAGGACACTTGGTTAGCTTGTTGGAGGCCTTGGGCTTGATTATATGCATAGCAAATGAAAAAAAAGTGTTGTTGAAGCCTCCTAGTGTATATTTCTATGATTATAACATTCAATTTTTCAATATTTGTCTATATGTTTCTTAGGTTATCTTTGATAGTACTTACTAGAGCAATGAAGCTCAAATTACAGAAACTAAAATGTTACTTCTAAGTTTTCAGAAGGATAGCAGTTCACTCCTGTACTTTTGATTTAAGCAATATATGAATATAATGTCAAATATTATATAAAGGTAATAGCTTAAATTTACATGGATATAATAAAATTCATTTTCATCTAAATATATAAACCATTTGGAGTATAAAACAGACATTAAAATTACGTAAAATTTATATGTAATGATTTTATATATATGTATATATTCCTTTTACCTTTCTGATGATGATTCTTAGGATTATAAAGTCAATAGAAGATTATCACTAGGATGGTCATTATCCAGAAGATAATTGGGACAGAGATTTAGCTCAGTGGTTCCAGCACGTGTCTAGCAAGCGCAAGGTCCCTGGTTAGATCGCCGGTAACAGACCACATACAACACTACCACAGCCAGCAATCTGTACCACATACCACTGTGCCGAGTGTTGTGGGTCATGTCTATAATCCCAGCACTCGGGAGGCAGAAACAGGAAGAATGCTGAGTTCAAAACTTGTCTGAGCTACATAGTGAGCTCAGGGTCATCCTGAATTACAAAGTCAGACCCTGTCTCAAAAAAAAATTCCAAAACATGATTAATAACAAACATAATGTCTATTTCCTGAAATCCATCTAGAATAATTTCATATTTTCCTTTAGGAGATGACACATGTACTAATAGAAAGAGCCCTAAAGTTGATATTGACTGAAAGTAGTAGTCATACTGATAACTATCAAGAGGTATCATGGTTAACATGTAAATGTCCCTCAGCAGCTTCATAAATCGATAATATGGCTTTTGGACTGTGATTGGATTATGAGATTTAGAGGCGACTTGCTGGTCAGGAGAAGCTACTCACTGTGGAAACAGCCTGGAAGTGTTTGTTTTCCTTCCTAGTTCTTCTCTGTGTCTTACTC
>PVIC010028501.1:0-23142 GCA_004025085.1 Thryonomys swinderianus
TCATCAATCTTCCTCAAAATACTTCAAATACAGTCATTGCATCACTTTTGCCACTTTCTTAACCAGCTCTCAAAGTCCTTTTTTGTGAATATATGTATGAAGTATGATCTGAAATATGGTGAATGCTGCTACTGCGTGCCATCCAAGGAAAGGCAGGCTAGTAAAGCCAGTTACAATGTATCTTTATCCACTTTATTCACTAGATCTGGCACCAAGGGATTTATGTTTCTTCCTCAAAATCAAAATGACAATAAGAGGTAAATGTTTTGAATCAACTTGGGAATTGGAGAAAGCTATGACAGTGCAGCGAAGGGTGTGCATGGAAGAAGACTTCCAGAACTGCTTCAAGAAATGGCAAGAACAACTAAATAGGTGTGCTTGCAACAAGGGGGAGTGTATCAGAGGAACCGATGGCAATGGTTCTTTTACTGTGATAATTTTTTAAAAATTTAAACACACATGGTACTTTACAAACACACTTCCTATTAACCTTTGGGAAGATTATCTCACCAGTAGAAGGAGGAATGAGGCTTGGTAGGTACTTAGGGAATCAGAATTTTATTGTAATGAAGATTGGTATGCAATTTATGTTGGATTCTTTTTTTTTTTTTTTTTTTTTTTTGTGGTACCAGGGATCGAACTCGGGCCCTTGTGCATGCGAGGTTGATGCGGTACCACTCGAGCTAAATCCCAGCCCACTCATGTTGGATTCTTTTGTCCACATTTTAATGGAAACTAGATGTGTATCCCAAAGGAGAAACTGTTGACTAAAAAAAGTTGCATATCCTAAATTCCTAAATATCTTTACGTTTTTTTCCTTCCCTTTTTCTTCCTTACTTGGTATAACCTTGAATTGAATGAAAAGATACTGTTTACTTGTGCAAGTACATCCTCAGGTGTTCAAGACCAATGATTATGTCTCTCCATTCCCTAGTGTACAGGCCAACCAGAAACAACCCTAATTGTATGCTTTCCTTCACCACCTGACTAGTTTTCACAGCTTGATGTGCCATCAGTTTGGAGGTTCTCCTAAATTTAGTAAATGAGTTTGACCATAACTCGGCATTGATGAGACTCTTTTGGTTTCATTTCTGGAAACATAACTACTGAAGCAAGTGACGTATTATCCTCTTTGCTTCTAAAAAGAGATAGGAAATAAGTTGAAAGTACACTGACTATTTTACTTCTTCAAAAATATGCTCTCTTGGGCAAAGCACTGTGCTCTCTGCTAATGACTTTGAGAGTCTAATATGACGTTGATGTTCTTTATGCATCATTTAATTGTTTTATGTTTAATTGCATTACAACAAAGCCAACATCTGTGGCAATGAAGATATAAAGGGTTTTTTGTAGCTCTGAAAAGTAGAGTAGAATCACAGAGCAGACTTCTCCATTGTAAAAAAAAAATTCCATGAAACATTAAACATCCTGATTCTTTAAAGACAAAGTCATAATAAAATAAAATCTAGAAAATTAGTAAAATACATAATTGGAGCCAAGAAAAGATCTTCACTGACATTGCAAGCCATTCATTTTCTTAGTTTTAGAATGAGAAGAATGGTTTTAAATATTATCTTTATTTTGGTATTATGGACTAGATATAATATTAATAAGATGCCACAGAATTTTTTTTTTTTTTGAGACAGGGTCTCGCTTTGTAGTTAAGGCTGGCCCTGAGCTCACTATGGTGCCCAGGCAAGCCACTGCAAACTCAGCAATCCTCCTGTCTCTGCCTCCCGAGTGCTGGGATTACAGTCGTGAGCCACCACGTCTGGCATTGTGGTATGCGGTGTTGATTGTTGGTGGGCGTGTCTCCACGCCTAGCATTATATGTGGTTACTGGGGATCAAACTCAGGTCCTTGTGCTTGTGAGGCCGGTGCCGGAACCACTGAGCTAACCCTCTGGCTCTGCCACAGAATGTTTAGATACCAAAGCTAACAACATATTGATATTTGTTCTTTGAAGTTATGGTGGCTTAATTTCTTCTTCATTAAATGATGAGTTTATTTTTTGATACTGACATATGGTGATTCTAAGGCTAATACATACATTTTACCTCATTGAAATAGTATTTTTTGACATATTCCAAAAATAGATATCATATAGAAGAGAGATAATGTGGTTAGTGAACAGAAAATAAATTTGTAAATTGTTAGAGACACTGGAATGGGTTATGAGAGATTGCATTAAGACAAAGATACCAAATTTGAAAATGATACAATAAATCCTGAATGCCAGATTTTCATTACTGATACTTTAACAAGGACAAGAGATATGATTCAAAAGTTACTACTTGTGCAGTCTCATATGAGCACACTTCCTTTAGGGACCCCTATAACTGATCATTTTGTTTATAACATCTACATTTCAATAAATCAAAAAAATAAATTATTTTGAAGTGTCGTTAGCACATAAAAAGATCAAATTGTTGTAAAGAAAGCTCAAAAAGCACAACAATTTTTACAATTCTACTATCCCTTTGATTAAACAAACAAGCAAGAGGTAAGCAAAGGGCAGAATTCCTTCACAGATACATTTTAAAATCTAGAGCAGAAGACAGGTGTGTAGTAGAATTAAAAATGTAGTAGGTATTCAAAGCTACTAGATGTAACATGAGTAATGATCCTAACATTTGTAAAATTGTGGACATTTGTAAAATTTCTGTGAAGAGGTGATGTTTAAATTGAACCTTGCAAAATGAAAAGGACTTAGCTAGGTAAAGAGAAAGTAGGAGTTCAGACAGAAGGAAAAGTAAGATATGATCCTGAGGTAAAAAGCACAGACATGTCCAAGGCTCAGAAAGAAGTCTATCCTGGCTGGTGTCCAGACTGCAGAGAGTGAGTAAAAGGAAATATGGGTCACATAACACGATATTGAATGGAAATCACAAAGTCAAAATGTTACATAGTTTCTTCCAAGTGAGAAAAAGGGTGGTGTGTGGCAAGAGATGTCAGCAAGCTCTCTCTCTCCCTCTCTCTTCCTCTTCTTCTCTCTCCTTCCTTCTCTTTTATCTTGTGAAAAATAATGCCAAATCTCTCCACCTACTTTCCCCTGAACCCCGCTATAGCTGATGTGTTTGGATAAACCCAGTGAAGAGAATCTCTTTTGAATGAAAAGATCCTTGTGGTATCAGGAGGTATCATTTTACTGCATTTACCTTTCTGTTCTGTTTGCTCTCTATTCTAGAAACACACGAACCACATTATATCACAAATTATATCATAATTTCCTTATGCTAATGATGGCAACACAAAGACAAAGTCTGGCATCAAGGAATGCAGGGAAAGACTGTCCATATATTGCTGTCAGTGTCATGGCAACCCCTCACACTGTGCAGGGTCCATGTGACCATTGTCTGTGTCACTGAACCCAACACCAGAACTGGACTGTTTGTCTCCATATTTAGTTTGGTATGAGAAAGATTAAGACATGTCAACATCGTCTTCCTATTTCACAATACCTATCACACATTCCAGGAGGGCAAGAAAATTTTGATGATACAAAGGAAAAAAATAGAAATAAACTTTATGTATAGAGTGAGTTGGCGAGTTGAAAGGAGAGCAGGGGAAAGGGGAAAAATTAGAATCAAGATATATCATGTATGGGTACGAATTCTCAATGTTTAATGTGTTCATAAAGTATCCTTAAAATATATCAATAAACTCTGTTAGAAAAAGAAAGATTAAGCCAGCCAGTTGAAATTTTCTGATAATATTGGTCTAGTATATTTACAACTTGCCATATTATGTTTCCCTCATTTACGGGTTAGATACTTTTGTTGAAAGTGTACATATTCCCTCAGCAAAAATGACATTTGACAGACTGGTCTTGTGTAAATATATAAATTCTGTATTGGAACACTACTTTCTCCCCCAGGCAATGTCCTTCTAAGTAACTCAAATGTCATCTTCTTAGAAAGTCCTTCCGTGTTCCCTTTGGGCAAAATTAGTCAGCTATTTCCAAGTTTCCTCTAGAACCCTCTGCACTGGCCACTTTTTATGCCATTTTGTAATTCTTTGTTCCTACCTCCTTCTTCTGCACCAGGTGCTGAACTACCCACAGGTACCCTTCTTACACATTTTTTATTGCAGACTTCAGAGTTTTGCACTGTTAACCTAGTTTACTATGTAAATGGTTATTACAAGTAAATTGTTATTCTATAATTATATTTAACTTATTTTTAACAAATACTTAAACAGTGCTCATTATACTTCTGGCAATATTTTAAATACTTTACAGATGCCACAAAATTTAATGCACTTCATATGCATAATAATAAACATATATATGTATATGTGTATGTATATATGCATGTTTGTGTATGTATATGTCTATATGTGTGTATATATGTATGTATGTATACACTAAGGCCCAGAGGAATAAAGTAACATTCCCACAGAAGTCTAAGGGTCTGTCATGACCATAAACTATAAGAGCTTCTGAATAGGTCTTAAGATCCATATGTGGTGCCCCAAGTTCCTAAGAAAACTAGCTTTAATTTCACATTCCGGAATATATACAAATTCCTCTACTTTGCATATGTCTTGTATATATATAGTGTTATATTTACATTTAGACCCATTGTCATATATGCAGTTTGAAATGTCAGGGAATATAATTGCCACAATTAGAAGTATTTGTGATGCTATGTAGAAAATAGATGTGCCCACCATGTTCTGACAGTCTGATATTCATACTTTTTTTATGATCTGCTCTCACATGTAGGGAGGGCCTGTAATGTGCTTCTAACTAACTAAATGTGGCAAAGGCATTAGGATGCAGATGATAACATTCATGTAATTAAGACATTAGTGCCTGTTTGGGTGAAATCATGCTCCTTTTTGGAGGGTGGTTTGAAAAAGCAAGGTGATATGAATCCTGTAGTTGCAACAAATGATGGCACCCAACCTCCATGCAAGAGGGCAAGAGGCGTTGTCCTACCTTCACCACCTGACTAGTTTTCACAGCTTGATGTGCCATCAGTTTGGAGGTTCTTCTAAATTTACTAAATGAGTTTATAGATGGGAGTCCAGGCCTAGCCAACATTTCTAACTTCATATTTCCTCTTAGAGCATAGAATTCAGGTAAGCCAGAGATGGACGTCTGACTCACAGGCATGGTAATATGAGAAATGTGTGCTGTTTTAAATCAACGTATTTCTTGCAATGTGTTATATAATGCTGGATCACTGATATTGTGAGACCCAACTTGGTATAAAAACAGCCATTCTGTTACAAATCTCCACTTTGTAACCTGCAACCTTCCTGCGAATCCCGGTACTTGTTCCCATAGGAACACTCCACCAACCCATGTGCTCAGCTGCAGATTGTACTCATTCCATAGCAATGGGATGCACTCACCTTGGCAGGAGGGTGCTTTTAAAATGTGCTCACTTTAGTAATAGAATGATCTAACCATTGCTATTGGCTTCTGTAAAGACTTGCTTCTGCATAAAAACCTCCTAGTAATGTAGAGTCATTAAGTTTTGTCTTTAAATACTGTCCCTTAGTCAAACACAGGGCCCTTCCTCCTCTGCTTGTCCTAGGGGGAATGGCCCTCAGTTGGGTAATAAAGCTCTTGGTTGGACTTTAAGGAGAATCATGTCATGGACTGAGAGATTGTTGCTCGGTGGGACTTGGTCCCAACAAATAAAGGTAAATTCATAACTACTTAACCACCTAAAATTAAATTATTCAAATTATAAAACAAGAAATGTGGGGTATTTATTTTGAGAACGATTAATGAGTTCAATACATTTTTAAATGAACACAAAAAGTGATGTGCTATTTTATGGAATGGTCATATATTTGGTAAAATCAGACTTGTTCTGGCTCAGAGGACAGAATACAGAAGGAGTGATCAGATAACGTTAGTCTGTGTGCTGTAGAAACACAGGCAGTGTGAAGTGACTGCAACTCATTACATTGTAAAGATACTTGACAAAAAATGAGTTTGAAGTAGAGGTAAGTTGTTTGTAAACACAATTTAGTAGGAATATAAATAATTCACAAAATGCAATAATGCAAATAACACTATTTCTCAACAAATCCAAAGTATAGCTATAATGGTATAGCCTCAGTTAAAAACAAAAACTAACTAAAAAAATCAAGGTTGTGGTTGAAACAGGCTTTGCTAAGATGTGGACAACTTTTAGGAAGATATTTGTTCTTTTCCAGCAGAAAAAGAACTTTTGGAGAACCTACTGTCTCACAAAAGTCCAGTGAGATCAAACCATCCAGAATTAGGTCTCTAAGAAGAAAAATATCTTGAAAACAACTATGAATATGGATTTTGGCACATAAAGTTGACTAGAATCAAATAGATGCAGAGGTGTGTTGAGACACATGTGTGTGAGTGCTGTTAGCAAAAGCTCTTCCAGCCTAAACAGACATCTCACAAATATGTGTTTCTGACCCCAAATGACCTCTTTTTTCCCAGAATGAAGTACTTATCCCCTGCATTTATGTTCAAAATGGTACAAATTAAATACCTTATAGAGTGAAAAGCTAAGTGTTATGAGTAACAAAGGACCAAGGTGCTATTTCTAGCAGCTGGTCAGAGTCTAATGAAGGAAAATCAGTCATCAGTGTGGGACAAGTGTATGTAATCTGCCCAGCAGTAGTTCAGAGTAGTCTAAGAAAGCTCAGTGATATGTGTCCGGTAGTATTCTGCTTCTTGAATGGAAGACTTATCAGATTCAGTCCCTGTTCCATCATGTGTGTTGGGAATGTGGAGGTCCATAACTCTATTATCACTTATATGCCTCTGGATCAACATCTACCATGGTGGGGCCACATATACTGTAGTGGTCAGTAAAGGGCCATGTATACTGTAGTGGTCTCACTAGATTATACTGCCTAGTGAAATCATAGTCATCTCAGTGTGTGAGTCCTTCTATGACTAAGGGGCTTCTATTAGTCTTTGGGTTTGCATGTAAAACATTAGACATTATGGTGACTAGTTTCCAGTAAGTGTAAAGACCATAATGCCTAAGATGTGAAGCATAATTAGTGTCAGGAAGCTTTATTTCAGTCATTTGGTACAGTCAGCATGTATGTATGTGTGTGCATGCCCGTGTACATGAGTGTGTGTGTGTGCGCGCATGTGCGCTAGTTGGGATTTCTGCATCGGGAGCTCTATCTTATGTGTTCAGAAAAGGGCAAAGAGTCATGAAGTAAAAGTTATAAACCAGAGAATATACACATTGTAGTACTTGAAGCAATTTAAAAAGATTCTATCTTCAGATTCTTTGGAATAAGTTTTAAAAAATTGTAGATTCAATTTGTTCACATTTCTGTTGTTAATATTGTTAGTATACTTCCTGAACAGAGGGAAAAAAAACTATCTCTTCTTGTCATGTTGACAGCATTTGCTACATAAATAGATAGTTCTGTAGGCAGATACCAAGGTGTGAACTTCCCCCATGCCTTCTAATTGGATGCTAGACTTGGAAGAGTGGGACTGAGTCTGTAAGTGTGAGGATGCCCATCAAAGTCCACATGTCCACTTTGAGTCACTGAAGTGGGCACCACAGAGTTAAAAGTGGGATCGGTTCATTGTCTATCAGTAACTAAATCATATATCCCAGAAAAAGCCCTGTAGGGAGGTACTGTGTGATAAACAGGGAAAACACACCTCTTCAGTTTCTTTTTTTCTATAAATACCCATGAAGTGTCTGCTTCGGAAAAAGAAAACTTTACATAGCAAGATTTCTGCAAACTAGAGACAGAGAGCTTTCTTTTGTTTTTCCTTAGAATTTTTAATTTTTTGACTGTGAAATATTAATTGATTCATTCTTATATTCATTTATGAAATGTTTATGTAATGCTTGCAGTGTTGCAGGCTCTGGCTCATATGGTGTAAAGCACAGAAATGGTCACTGAAAGCCTAAAGTTTAAGTTTGAAAATTCAATACGTCAGTCAAACTAGAAATACATGAAATAAATATGAGTTATAAAAGTAAAGGACTGAGCCAAAAACAACAAGAAAATTTTCTCTGAAAAGATAATATTTAAGATAAATCTTAAAGGAGAAAACAACTGTGCTTTTGTATAAAGATGGCAGAGATTTGTGGCACAATGACAAGTATATACAAAGGACCTTAAAAAGGAAACAAAAGCATCCAAAGAAGACAAAGGAGAATGAACTGTGTACTTAAGTAAAGTAATATGAGATAGGGATGGGCCAATCAAGCAGGGTGTGTGATAGTAAGGGGCATTATTGCCCTTGGAAGTGTGGATGATGAAATGATTGATCATGTTTTAAAATGAATTTGGCCAATGTGTGGAGAATGGATTGAAGTGCAAAATTAAAGCTAGGGAGACCTGCTAGAAAGCTACTGCTGTTTTCTTAGATGAAGAGCATTGACCAGATTCAAACAAATAAAATGGAATAAGAGGATAGACTTGTGGCATGTTGGGTACATTTTGGGGAAAGATTTGATGAGAAACACCAATGGCTTATTTATCAAGAAGCAGGAAAAAGAAAAAGATATTGAGTATTTGTTTACAGTGCCCTCTTCATTTATCTGTGCACAATTCAGTTCTCTTCTGCATGCTATTCTGCACGCTAAGATTTAGCTTTTCTCTTCTGGAATGTGGCAAATCATTTTAGCATTCCAGCTGTGTCAATTTTCTTCAAGTGTTGCCATGTGTCCTAAGTTTCTAAATCTCTTCCTAATTAAGAAACCTAATGTACCTACTAAAAATCAAATAGCTTATACACAAGTCTATGGTAATCAGGGTTTTCTAATTGGATAATGCATTTCCTCTAAAGCAACAATCTGTGTGAGAAGGATAAAATTCAAAGAAAATGGATTTAATTGAAGAGATGAATCACTGTGAAACAGCCAGGCATTGCAAAAATTACAAGACAATTTTGAGCCTCAGGACTTACACTCTGTTGTATAAACTACAGAATTTGATGCCTGTTGAAAACCTTGTAACTAGTTCTGCCTGAATTACAGAAAAGTTGTATGGGTTGTTATATGGGTCAAATATACCCTGGAAAAAGGAACTGTTTATGCACGTTATCAATTATGTTCTTTTCAAGAAAACTGCACTGCCTGGTGAGTGAAGAATGCATTTCTATATTTCTTGATCTATAATAAAATCATTAGAGGCAATAATATCTATGCCCGATATAAAAGTATAACCTCCTGCAACAAGAAGTCGGCATAACTGCCTGGTCTTTCCTTACTTCATTCCACCTACTATTTCTCATGATTACCTTTCTCTGCCTTTTCTTTATATGGTGGTGAGGATACAAAAGCTAAGGGGAAAACTATTTGTCTGGAAGAAACTCAAGCAGTTCATTTCCATCCTTTGTGTGACTGGAGTTTTCTCAGCGCTTTCTCTGGATAGATTCCCTTTATTTATTTATTTTGACGTGTCCACCAAACACTTGGTTTCTTTTATTTTAAATTTCTTTTTTTGCTCATGATTTTTTCCTGCCACTGAGTAACGAAATACCTTAAAGTTCAAGAAAAGAAGAGGACCTAGTAATACCTCTGTTGTTAAGTCTTTAAGCTCCAATGACAGTGGGTTGTATTTGGGATAAAACTATAAATATAAAAGTTTAATGTGGGTTTGTGCCATATATATATATATACACATATATGGCATAAAATGTTTATGTTTTCCAAAATTCTCTAAATCACACACTAAATGATTGGACAAAACGTTTGTGTTTGTTTGGAGTAATGGAATTAGTGACAGAGTACAGACTGGGTAAAGAAGTTGTGGTTTTTAGCCAGGCGTGGTGGCTCATGCCTGGAGTCTCAGCACTAGGGAGGCAGAGGCAGGAGGATTGCTGTCGTTGCTAACTTTCTAGAAAAGTATAAGTTTAAAACAGATTACTATTTTGGAAAATCAGTGGAAATGATTACAGAGATTATAAAATAGGTCAGAAGACAGATATCTAATGACTTTGTTAATAGAGCACATTCTGAACCTCATTGGTTTTAAAATACCTGTCCCTATTTAGATTAAGAAAATAAATTAAAGCCCTGTCAACTACCCACTGCTTTCTATCTCTCTGCATGTCAGGCCTCATTGCAGTCATTGAGACTATGCCAAATGGGGATGTATTAATAGACAGAAAAATTCATAAATCAAAAAAGCTGATGGTAGAACTTTTTGATAAGTATGTTGAAAACCCAGCTCAAGTAATATCCTAGCACTGAGTAGTTCATCATAGAAATGGAGCTACCTAACTTTGAAAAGAAAAACACACAGAAGTTTGGAAAATATTTGAGAAGGTCTCTGTCATGCTATGGTTATATGGAAAAGGAAATTGAAAACCAGATAAAAAGCTCTATGTGAATTTCATTCCAGAGCACATTTCTGTCAGTGAGCCCCTCTGTAAGTAAGAAAAAAAAATCTACAGAATAAATGTGTGCTTATAAAAGTTGAATTAAAGTACAAATCTTTAATGGTAGAAACAGAAATGTACCAAGAGTTGAAAAAAAGAGAAGTGCAAGTTTCAGATTAGGAAAAATAAATCCTCCCCCAAAAGCTTACATTTTTGTTACATGATTGAGTGCAGAAGTCAAAAACAAATTAGAAATTTTGTTGTATGTGTGGTACTTTATTTTGTAGAACAACTATTAGCATGTTTTCAAAGAATGTTCATGATAAAAAATTGAATTATTTCAACCCTGTAGACATACATATTTACAAAATTATTTGATATCTAGGTTAACTGCATTTAAAAAGATCTTTTGTTTCAATAAAACTCTCTCAGTGCTTTAAAGCAAGGTATTTAGAGATAGAGCTCCTGTCATCCTATTTCTGAATGCATGTGGCAATCATGTTATATTGTTAGTGAAGTAACTACATCAGAGAAAATTAAGTTTTGGTTAAAAAATACAAAATTAGTATTTATATACAACTGGTTTTAAAGATTCTGCCCAACAGACGATCTAAACTTTCCCTACTGTGAAGCAAACCGTGAGCTAGTCCCTTTTTTTAACTCATCCTTGGTCATGGCAAAGGAAAAGTCAGCTTTATATTTCTTACACCCTCTTCCTCTCATATTAACATATCAGTATTCATTGGCATATTTAAACATGGTACAATGGTTTTAGAAACATATTTTGCTTATAAGCAAATTTTTTTCTAGATAATATATAACTGATTAAAGGTTTAACTCTTTTACCTTTTTTGTTACCCACAGTCCCTTAGAAATGAGTTTTATCAATTAGTTGTTTAAACTGTCAGAGACAGGAACTTTTAATGAGGGGAAAACCCCATTGCATTTTCATCCTGTCACATGTTATGGTACAGACACTTTTGTTTTATAAATGTTTATTAAGACTGTCAGTTACTAGCGATTGAAAATGGCATTCTATTCTTTACTTTTGAGTGACTCATGGAAACTTATAGTTTGACTCATCCATACACTGAAATGTTTTCACACATTAAAGAAAAAAGTTCTAGAAATAAAGATGTTAGCTATTTGTATTCTTTCCAAAATTAGTTCGTGAAGTAGGTACAGCCGAGTGGCACGAGCTCTATCAGCACACCCCGGATGGTGGGAGGAAAACAAGGCCTTTCCTCTCACTGTTCCACGATCGCATGGCTGACGATGGGCATTAGTCTAAATAATGAACGTTTTTCATAACCCTTAAGCTGTCCTGAAACAAGTACTAAATGAGAAATAAAGTGAATTTCAGCTAGGTTTTTATTTTGGAAAGTATTTCAGTTTCTCTCCCACTGTGATACACTCATCCATGCCCCTTAACTGGAATTACTTCTGATAATCTTAATTTTGTGGACATATCGCCCACTCGCCTTTGAGTATCAAACTGTCCACCTGGCTTCTCGATAACCACAAAGAGTGACTTATGTCATTTTCTTGCTTAAAGTCATGTAGTAGTTCTCATATTTTCAGATAAAGCTTGACGCTGAGTGGCATGTAAGACTACACATTCTTAGCTTTGCTCTGACCTTTCGTAGCTCTTTTCTTTTCGTGGCAGAGATTGTGCGGTATTCAGCCTTTCTAAACATAAAGAAGAATATTTTTTCACTTTTCTTTGCAGCTGAAATAAGGACAAATGAACTGTTTTTTATCAAATGAATAGGAATGAAGGTATACACCCTGCTTGCGGTTGTAATATTTCTCACATGAGGGTCTACTCTCTTACTTAAGGGATGAAGATTCGGAAAGGACAAAGTTGTCCTATAGAACGAGTCGGCCTCCATGAGTCGCCTGCTGGAGGGTGGTCACACAGGAGGGTCCTCTTTATTCAGCTTCAAGAAATACTCTTATCTTGTGATTATTTATTGAGACAGTATTAGTTATTAGAATATTGCAGATATTTAAAAATCTCTACTATACAGTTTTATAAAAAATGTTTTTTTTAATCATTTAAGACTCTTATCTGCTACAGGTCCTTACACATAAGATTTTCAATGTGAGGAGTGCTCTTTCATATAATTCTTGTCTAATTAATTGCTGCTCATTTTTCCAGTTAATTCATGCCCATTTTCTAGATATCAGCTTAAATCTATAATCTGTTTTAGGCTTTCCTAATATACTTATGAAGTCCATTTTTCATCAAATACATTAACATTTATATTGTATTAAAGTAGGAAACTAAAAGGCATATTTTACTTGGTTTAGCCCTACTTAGTAATAACCTTATCGACAGCAGAATTTACAATATTGAAGTAATGGGTGCTCACAAAGAAACTGAGGCAGAAAATAGTCATTAACTGATTCAGCCACACCAAGGAGTCAAGGTTTAAAGATACAGAATAGTTGATGAAGAAAAAGGCTGAAATCTTCCAGCACTATTGGTTTAGAGATTTCAGACTACACATCCTTATTTGCATCATAAGAAGACTTCTTCCTTCATAGTAGAGTTGTACTTGTGCTGCATCTTGCCATGGAAGTGGGCCAGATGGCTTCCAGGAGCTCCATGTCCAACATTCAGACTTACAAGTTTAATGTTATTCTGTGTAAGATCAAAATACAAGGTGAAATAGGAAATGTTCAAAGGGAATGTGGTAGGGGAAAGTAATGAGGGGAAAGAATAAATATGACTTGGAAAGAAAAAGAAATAACATGTATATAGGGGGGTGGAGGGTTGTGGGTGGGTAGGGATGTGGGTGAAATGAGAATTAACTTCTGTCATATACTGGTACAAATTCCCCAATGTTAAGTGTGATTGTGAGCTGTATATAAAGTGTACCAGTAGGACCGGAGATTTAGCTTAGTGGTTCCGGCGCCTGCCTCGCAAGTGCAAGGTCCTGAGTTCGATCCCAGTAACCACATACAATGCTGGGCTCACGCCCACCAGCAATCAATACCACATACCACAATGCCAGGTGTGGTGGCTCACGTCTGTAATCCCAGCACTCAGGAGGCAGAGACAGGAGGATTGCTGAGTTCGAGGCTTGCCTGGGCTACATAGTGAGCTCAGGGCCAGCCTGAACTACAAAGTGAGACCCTGTCTCAAAAAAAAAAAAAAAAAAAGTACCAGTAAAGAATTCAATTAAAAACATACAATGATAACTTAAAAAATTTCCATATAACCAACCAGAAATTTTCACAGATAATTTTAATACCTTATTATGTGGAAATCATAATCTCTCCACAGAAGAACACTCAGAGTTGATAATGTGTCAGCCATTTAATGTGTTTTTCTTCTTCAGAAAAATATACGCATAATAGTTTTATATTTTTGTTAAGATGGTTCTCTTGGCCATGGATTTTTAAAGTCTTGAAGGGATCGGTCCTTTTCACAATAAAACAAACATTTTTCCAGTAAAGAGACTGTGAACTCACACATGGCTTCGGTGAGGCCTCATCTCTTGTCCATCTTCTCTGAGGACCATCTCACTCATAGATGACTTTGCTTCTGGGAATCCCTGTTGTCCATGGAATTGTTTGGGAGAAGAAGGGATAGTTCTGCTTTGGAAATGGTCCCAATGGCTTATCTTTTGTGTTTCTTTTCATTAGTGGAAGAAAGAAACTGAGTTATCTTCCCAAAGTGGCTGTTTTCCTTCTGTAAATTGAGGTTTTATTGAGACTGAAGATTTTCCTTGATGAATTCAGTGAGAGTGTGGGTAATCTTTTCTTCTGGAGTAGTTTGGGATGCAAAACTGTGAACCAAGGTAAAGAGCAAATCTTCAAGCTTGAAATAGTGACCTAGAATTCAAGTACTGTACAGATTTACATCTGCTGAAGGGAACCCTGTTCCTACTGAATAAGTCCTCAAGTGAGGGTAATAAGGTAGGTGCAGAAATTCTTAATTCCTGTGTATGTGTTTTTCAATTATAAAGAGAGGCATACAGGAGAGAACATTCCCTCTGGCTAGGCTGAAAGAATCTAAAAGTGGGTAAAAATTTCCGTGGTATAGTTAGATTCACACCAGCTTGAGTCAGCTCACAAAAATCTCAAGAAGTAGGATATGTATAAAAAATAATGACCACCCCTTAAAATTTGACTTTGACTTATGTCCAAGGAAATATTAGTTTTCTAAGCAGAGTTGATAACAGTTTTCTAGCCATTCATTATTTTTTCCATTTATGTATTCATTCAAGAATTAGGTATTGGGTGACTCTGTGCATTGTTTTCGATATTATGGACAAAAAAACTGTACAAAATAGATGGAAAAAATCTTGAATTTCCAGATCTAGTAATGTAGTAAAGGAAGATCAACAATTAATAAAATGAAAGTAATAAATTGCATATTAATTTAAAAGATAATAAGAGCTACTGATAAGGCTAACAGTAATAGATTTGTTGGGGATAGGAAGCCCTGGAGGAGGGACGGATTTTAGTGCTTGCTGTAGTTACCGCTGACCCCTAGTCCCGGCAGAACACAGGGACACTAATACATTCTCAAAAAGGAAGGTATCTCTGATCCCTGGTACTTTCCAGATATTAGCCACCATATTGTTAATAGTCATGATCAATCGTGTACCCAGATAGAACAGGTTTGGATTTGCATCTCCACATCCAGGGGCACTGAGACAAGTTTTACCCAAGGAGAAACGCAATACAGATACAGAAGTGAAGAGCATTTCTGGTGGTGAGTGATGCCCCAACAGGTCCTATGTCAGGCTTCTATCACTCCTTCACCCCCAACACTGAGCAGAATGGGAACTTCAAGCCTAAGAGAAGTCCAGAGAACTCAGGTAGCTGCCTTGGGCAAATGAAGAGGGGAGAGAAGGGAAATCAGATTGCTGAAACTTGGAGTTGTCCTCTTCAGAAGCCCCACGGGTCACTGTGATCATGGGCTGGAGGGAGACAAGAGGAACCCCAGAACCCAACATAACCGGGGTGGGGTGGTCCACCACACTAGTAAGGAGAGAAAAGGAAGGTGGGACTTGCCAGGGCAGCATACTACAGGTAATCAAAAGATGATCCAGGAGCTCTTAGATCTAAAAGAGCAAACTTAACTACTGGACTAGAGAAAGGGATTGAGGCAGAGACGAATGGGATAAAATATTTATTCACTGTAATTATGGCAGAAAATACCTTAAGTCTAGGGGCTAAATGAATTTCTATATAAAAGGCTTTACAATTTCAAATGCATTTGACTAGAAAACAATCTTTCTGGAGCACATTAGAGCCAAAATTCCAGAAACACTGAACAAAGAAGCTAAAAGCTATTAGAGAAAAGTGCCAAGTTACCTACAAAGGCAAACCAATCAGAATAGTAGTAGCTTTTGCAACATAAGATTCACATGCTAGGAGAAAGTTGAGTGAAATTTTTCAATCCCTAATAGAAAGTAATTGTCAACACAGATTGCTATATTCTTCAAAGTTGTCCTTTAAAATTGATAGTGAAATTAATAGACCTTCCAGGGCAAAGATAAATGAAATAAAGCTATGACTACCAGAACACTACTGCAGAGAACATTGAAGAATTCTAACTGAAAACAAAGATCCTCAGCAAGACTTTAAAGGAAAGAATAAATTTAACTGGCAAAGTCATTAAAATAAAAATAAACAAAGAGAAATCAAACTCTGGAATAAATAATAAAGTAACAGGAAACAGTACCTAACTTCAAATAAAAATACTCAATGTAAATGGTCTTAACTCTCCAATATAAAGGTACAGACTAACACATTCTATTAAAAAAAAAACTCTAACTTGCCTAGAAGACATGCACTTCATCCATGAACACATCAGACTGAAGATGGAAAATGATACTCCAAGCAGCAGGAGATTGAAAAGAAACAAGTGTAATCTAATAATTTAAGAAGTTGCCTTCAAATAAAACCTGACCCTAAGAGACAAAGGATGTCATTACATACTGTTAAAGGGAACAATTCAAAAGGGAGAGAAAACAGTTGTAAATATATATGTACCAAATATTATCACAAACAATTTCACAAAACAACTGTTCAACATAAAGGGATAGCTACACATGAATGCAAGCAAATATTTCAGTACCCCACACTCACAAGTAAGTTGTCCAGATAAAAAAGCAAAACACAAAAACAAAATTCAGAGTTAAACTATTCTGTAAATAATTGGTCTTAACAGATATCTACATATTTCACCAAAGAGCATCAAAAAGCATGATCTTTGGAAACTGAATAATGCATGTACTCTTGAAAAGTAAGTGAACTAAGGTAACCTATTAGTATAAATGAAGCACTGTGTCACAAAAGAAATCAGGGACAAAACTTTAAAATTACTACAATCAATTAACAATACTAATACAAAATTTAAGCACCTGACTCAAGGATAGCAGTTCAAAAGTGGAAGTCTATAGTTGTGAGTGCCAATATTAGAAAAACACAGGGATCCTAAATAAATAACCAAATGAAGTAGCTGAAGGTGTTCAGAAAACAAAATAATTCAACACCCAATCCAGGTGAAGAAAAAGAAATTTTAAAGACCAGGAAATAAATCAATGAAACTGAGATTAAAAAAAATAGCATCAATAAGTCAAAGAGTTTGATAAATAAAATTCATAAACCCTTAGCCAGAATTATCAAAAGAAAAGAGAGAGAGGATTCACATCATTCCGATTAGAAATTAAAAAGGTTAAATTTCAACAACTAGGGATTTAGCTCAGTGGTTCTGGACCCTGCCTCACAAGCATAAGATCCTGACTTTGATCTCTGTTGATATATAAAAACAGACAACAGAAATCCAGAGGATTATTAAAAAAACTATTTTAAAACTCATTTTCCAATAAATTGTAATATCTCCAAGAAATGCTTCTTTTCTTAGACACATATGACTCAGTACTGTCAAAAATGCTGAACAAAAAAATAACAAAAATTAAATTGACACAATAATAAAAATTATACTAAAAAACCTTGACCCAAACAGATTCATGATGAATACTATCAAAACTTTAAATAAAAACTAACAGTAATATTTCTCAAACTTTTGCATGTAATTGACAAGGAAAGAATACTCTTTAAATTAGTTCATGAAGTCAGAATTACCCTGGTACCAAAACTGGACAAGGACTCAAAAACAAGACAAAACAAGACATAATAAACAAGTCATATATCCTTGATAAAAACAAATGAAAAAATCTTCAATAAGATACTCACAAACAAAATTCAACAACTGTGATAAAGATCATATCAACTGGCTTATCCCTAGATGCTCAAAGATAGTTCAAAATACAGAAGTGAATAACACTTTGGCAAAATTCACTTTGTAATTAAAAACCTAGAGGAAAATAAGCATAGGAAAGTTTTACTTCAAACTGATTAAAGCCCTATATAACAAACTCAAAGCCCAACACCACACTGAATGGAGAAAATTGGAAGGCAGTGTTTCTAAAATCAGGAATGAAGTAAAGATGTCCACCCTGACCACTCTTGTTTGGGATAGTACTCAAAACAATGCCAGAGAAATCAGGCAAGAGTAAGAAATAAAAAGGATATGAATACAGAAAGAAGTCAGATTATCCCTATTTGCAGCAGTCATTATCCAATATCTAGACTGTACAAAAAATTCCATCAGAAGATTCTCAGAATGATAAATTTAATAAAGTGGCAGAATACAAAATCAGTACCATTACCCTGAAACAAATATAATTATGATGTTTGCAAACATGGACTAATAAAATAAAATAGAGATAGAAAATAGAAAAGTTTCTTTTCCTTACAACCCAGTTGCAGGGATCAAGATGTGCAAGAGCCCAGGGAAGGATTTTTAAAAATTCATTTTTCATGAAAATAATTTCTGAGAGTATTTTTCTACCAAACTCTTTGGTGCATAGGTTCCAATAGCCCATAGAGACTTCAAAAATATTGAACATGTTCCTATTTTTATCTTGGATAATGAATCATATTTATTTATCTTTGGTCTAGGCTTCATAATTTATGCAATTACAAATTCCTCACCATAGTGCATGCAGATATATATATGAGATGTTCATGGATGCAGTTTGTTTTCCATATATTTTTATATATGTAAAATCATAAGGCCCTTAACATCAAAGGAAATATCCTAAATTTTGTGGTAATTATTCCTTTCTTCTTTTTGAATTTGTAAGATGTATAAACATCTTTATTTACTGTACTATTTAACTTTTTCCTGTTGTAAGATGATATTGTATATGCTCTTTTATGATTTATTTCAGTCATTATTGTATTATGACTCATTTATGTTGCTACTTGTGATTATAATTCATTAATTTTTACAACTGCTTATTGCACTGTGTGGTTATACTACATACTTCAATTTTCTCCTACTGCAATATAACATTACTGGATGATTCAAAAGCAACAAAACTTATTCTACTCATGTTCTGGAGGCTGAAAGTCCAAGACTGAGGACCTGTGTCTGGTGAAGACCTTGCTGGGTTATAACAGTCACAGCAATGGATGTTGGAGAGCAGGAATGAGATGTCCAAAGCAGGGCTGACTTTGCCCTTTTATGGAGCCCACTCTCAATAGTGATAGTGACCTGCTCTCACGCTCATGACAACATGGTCACTTCTTAAAGCCACCTGCGGATTGTTATATTTGGGATTAAGTTTACAACACATGAACTCTGGGAAACACATTCAGGCCATAACACACATAATAGTGTTTGTGATTCCATAGATTCAAATTCAAATTATATCACTTTTAGTACCAGTTTTGAAGTATTTTCTGCTTCCAAACATGGACTAGAGATTACCTAATGTTTGTTTTGGACATTTCCTGTGCACTTTCTCAAATTATTTTCATATAATTTTTATATTTGTCCTTGTATGAACCACAGCTACTTCTCAGAACACTATGTTGTTGTTTAATTTTGATGGACCATTCCTGTGAATTCTGGCTACTCCTGCTGTTTGTGGACTAACTTGAAGTGAGTGTCATAGAGCAACAATAATAATCACCCAGCATCTGAGGTGAATGACAAAGGGTAGGAAAGTATCTGAAATGAGACAGAGTTGACTTTAAAAAAAAATCTTTATTGGTACATTGTATATACATATCATGATCACACTCAATATTGGAAATTTATGCCAACAGATGACATGGTTTAATTCTCATTTTTTCCTATTCTCCTACCCACACCACAACTTCCCACCCCCTAAATATACACGCTTTGTTTCCCTAATGAGGGGTAAAGAAAAAATGTGATGGTGATAAAAAAAAAAGGGAAACAGAGTTGACTTTTTTGAGGCAAACTTTGACCAATGGAAGAAAGAAAATAGGAGAAGAAGATAAATTTCCTGTCCTGTCTTGCAATCAGTTGTATGTTCCAATGCATTTTTCCTTCTGTATAGTTTTTTGTCATCCCATGATCAACTAAAATAGGAATGTAAAAGTAAAGCAAAAACAAAGTCGAGTCCAATCCAACCCAACCCAACCCAACTCAGACAATCTAAACCACACCAAACAATGCTGTGATTCTTAACTATTCCTGGAGGAGTGGTCAGTAGAGTAACTGATAACTGTAAATTACTTTCAGTCTTCCCTTGTCTTGCTTTCATTTTCTCTCATACTCTTTGCTCCAGATTACAGCTAAAAAACCCTTTAGTATTAAGCCTGTATTTTATTTTATTTTTATTGAATTCTTTGTTGATACATTTTATATATGGCTAACAATTACATTCAACATTGGGAAATTTGTAACAGTATATGACACAAGTTAATTCTCATTTTTGCCCATAACCCTACCTGCCCTACAACTCTCCATGCACTATATCCATATGCTTTCTTTTTCTTTTCAAATCATGTTTATTCCTTCCCATCATTACTATCCCCTACCACTTTCCCTTTGAATATTTCCTATTTCACAAAATCTATCGCCCAGAAGGGGAGATACCTTGATCACAAAGTCTGTATTTTAAAATACAGACTAGAAGAGTTACTCTTAGCAATTACATCATCATGAATTATTAATCTACTTACTGAAATGATTGTTTCAATTAGCCAATACTTTGAGGTGTCCCTTTCTATACTTCGGGATGTTTCAAATTTTAACTTTCTAAATCCTACCTTATGCAATTACCTTTGGTAATGTAGTAATAAAGATAAGATTGGTACTAAAAAGCACAAGCTCTATGTCTGGTACTCAATGGAAGGCGATTTTTCTTGTTTTCTCAATCAATTCCTATTATTATAATATGCTTTTCTAAATTGGTGAACAGAGTTTATACCTTACTACTAAGATGTATTTAGCTGGATATCTGAGAATGTCCTAATATTCGACAGGGCCCAATGAACTCGATCATTCACATGCGCAGGTGTGCTCATTTGCATGTACTCTACCTTGTTAACTTGTGCTCATTTAAGACAGAGAACTGGCATCTTACTCTTCCTTCCAATTCTTCATATTTCCATTCTATTTTAGTAAATCTCATCAGTCAAATTTTATAACATATCTCAAAGTTTTAGTTTTAGTTTATTCCTAAGGATTCTGAATTGCTGATTTTTCACACATATGATCCATTGCACCTTCGGTAACAAAATATTTACCTTTATATTTTTACCTAGAGGATGGGGATAAGAAAAGGACCTAGGTGAATAATGAAGAAGCAAATCTTAAAGAGATTTCTTTAAGATCATCTTCTCTAGCTTTTCCTTCTCAGATTGGTTCCTCCAATGATTCTGCACAGAGATATGACTCACTGAACTATGAAAGAAAAACTCCATTAGAAAGAGCAATATGAATCTTCAGTCATGCTCCAGGTGGGGACAAGACTTAGTAGACACTCTGTGTTAATTGGACAAGTCCATGCAACTTTATTATTTAAAGCTTTTGCTGTATTTTAAATAAAAATATCTATACTGTATTGCTGTTGAACATAGCATATTCACATCTTCCTTCCTTTTCATATTAGACTCAGCTTGTAAATTCCTTTGTGTGAAGAAAGAATTTTTTCTTATTATGAATCTGTAATCCATTTTATACTTTGTGCCATTGTTTACAGTGAAGTTCTGGTTCCTTTCTAAATTTACTTTTTTCTTCATCTAAATAATTTAAACATTGTCAATTTTGAATGATAATGACTACAATCTACATTACTGTGAAGGTGTTAACTTAGCAAAGGACTGTAATAGTTTTTGTGATTTTTCTGCCACTCAATTTGATTGTAATCTTTATTTTAATCATTACTGCAAGTTTAAGTATCTGAATTTCAAAAGCTTTTTTGGTGACTGACGGGAGATGCAGCACAAGCCGCCTTTGTTGCAGGTAATTGAAGTCACGAACACCTACCGTGTTCAAATTTTGTTCTGAATGCAGTTTGTATTTTAAAACTATTTATAGCATGCAATTTCATTTCTGGGATTACCGGTGTAAACTGATGGGCAGAATATCCGGAGGAGAAATGAAAAAGGGTAAATTCTGAGAGAATTATGAAACTAGTGAACTCCGACCATTAGATTCTTCCATCCTGAATTAACCAAACAACAAAGTTACCCTGGTAGATGTTCATCGTTAGCCACAAAACACTTATACTTCCCCTGAGACGAGGTCAGGTGTCCACTATTCAGCAGATGAAGCCATTCATGTGCTTAATAAAGCTGGGTTTTCTACTCTCCCTTGGTATACTAGTAACTAACGTTATCTCTGGTTATGCGGGGAGTGAGGGGAAAAAATGTAGTTATCCTCAGGCTCATTTTTGATTTTGACTGTACTGTTTAAACCATATAATCTGTTCTCTAAAAATCATGGTTTCTATTTCCCAGATATATAAGACCCAATCTCTGGGTCTTATAAAGTATTTATGTTAACATTGACACCAAATTTTACATAATCTTTTAGAAGAGGAACAATGTGTAGTATAACAAAAATTATCTAATTTTTATGGTTTGATTTGCTTAGAATAAAATACCCTATCACTTTTACTTGCCTTATGCTTCTAAATACTCATATAATAAAGTCCTGCTTTTGTAAATATTGTGGTAACCCTTTTAGTACAACAGGAGACATCCTTAAATTTTGTGATATACTTCGGTTTGGCAACCAATGATTAGGTAACTGAATAAAATTATTTATTTTACAAGTATATATATTTATTTATTTCATCCTCCTTACAGATAATTATCTTCTGAAAGTTGCAGGAGACTACAATATTTGCTATGATCACTGTTGAGTGCCTAAAATGAAATAATATTTTCTAACATAATATAGATGCTCTTGGTGTTTATATATATACATTTTATAGACATGATGATTTTTAGGACTAATTCATAAAAGATAATTATATGTTTGCCATTTAAAATTTGACAAAAAGGGAAAAGGGTTGATTTAAGGGAAATACTTAATTTTCATTCTATATCCTTTTGTGTCATTGAAAGTGTGAAGTGTTTGCATGGTATTCATAATAAAATAATATATTCCCAACAGCCCAGGACCTAGTGAATATCTCAAGTAGTATTACTTCAAGTCCATCAATCTTGTTGTAGGTGTCAAAGATACCTTAATTTTATGCACTAACAATGGGGTCTTCCTGAAAAACAAATGAAACATAGACATTAAAGGTAAAATTCTAAACATAATGATCTATTTTAATACAATGAGAGTAAATTTCAACCACATCTTAATATAATATGGAACTTAGTTTTATTATTTAATAAATGCTTATTTCTTCATACTAGATACATGTTAAATTAATTTGTTCATTACACTGATAAATTTAGATACATTTTACCACTAAATAACATAAATAGTTCTGTTTATCTTTGCTTTTTTTTTTTTTTTTTTT